>JAAALK010001587.1:0-52456 GCA_019279435.1 Zizania palustris
CATCATGATATTGTTGTTGTTGCGATGATGGTGTTGATTTGCTTGATTGTGTGGGGGTATGTTAATATGTATTGGTTCATATGCAGCTCTTCCACGACCCACACCACGACCACGCTCCCTTCCAGCATTATTATTATTATTTTCATCTCCAACCCTTATATTTCTAACAGGTGGAGGGTTTATATTAACAGCACGAGCCCTTCGAGCAGCGGCTTCCTCATCGGTCTCATTTATTAAAGGTTCTTGTTCAGCTTGTGGTTGTAGTTGCCGTACAATGTCAGCAACTATGTTAGTGTGGAATACGTTCAGTTGTTGATTTACTTCAATTTGAAGATCTTGTATGGAGTTATTCAATTCTTCTCTAAGCTGCTCATTTCCAACAGTGATCTCTCGTCGTAGTGTGTCTCTCAATGCACAATATTCAGTCCAGTTAACTGCGGCATCTGGAGCACGTCCACTGTTTGCTGAATTTTCACCTTGACCTAACATGGTTAGTTGGGCAAACAGCAAATGAAGAAAAAAAATATATGTGTGGATAGTACTCTCAACCTCACTTATCCTTACCACCGAAGTTCTTACTTACCCTCTGTTGATTGATAAGGAGTTCACACATGAATGGAGAGGCAGAACAATATGAGGTTTAGCGAACTCACAGCTGAGATCAAAGCCTACAACGATTTTATTTGTGGAGCTTGGTAGGGGAAATTTTGTCCTACACAATCTGAATTCTCGATGTAGTCTTACTAAGTAGTTATCCACATGAGATCGCACAATCTAGTTGCTGAACACAAGGTTCGGAAGATAAACAAAAGCAACTCACACACAAAGATAATGGAACCAAATGCAATCAAAGGGGTGAGCCAACAGTAGATATGAGTTACAAAAAATGGCTCAATTGCAATGGTTATGGAAAGACGCTAGCTGATTAAACTGATTTAAAATAGGGCACAAGATTGCACCAACAGAACTATTCTCCCAATAATGCAAAGAAAACAATAGCCCCTCTCTTCTTTTTTTTTCACATTGTAGGATGTCTTTCTTTTTTTTTCTTTTTTGTATGCAAAACAGTAACTTCAGTTTTTTTTATACTCTTGTCATCTCTATTGTGATTTTCAACACTGATTCATATCTTTCTTTTCTGTTACAATTGTGAGAACAAGATCACCAAGTGCAGCCCTATAGAACAGATCAGCTATTCTTTGTAGGATCAAAGTATTCGCAAAGGGCAGAATGGCTATCAAAAGAATTTAGGCTTTTCTTTTCAATAGTAAGAAGCCAATAATTTGACAACTTAGTAGGATTTTTTTTTGATTTTCCAACAGGGATGGGTAAACAATAATCTGAGTTTACTTGTGGGAATTACTACTGATATAGTAAACTGATCAATGGGGATTAAAAATAAGTAACGCGAAGGACAATGAACCGTTCAGCAACAAGAACACGATCTCTTGGATTAAGACTTAGCAGAACGCACAAGAACAACAGATCGTAAACTATGGTTCAATATTTTTGTGAGGCCATTTTCAGATAGGACGAAAATAAAACTACAACTAGGGATAAAGATTCTACCGTGACAACTGAGGCTCTGATACCAAATGATACGAGGATGCGCCCAACCTTCACGGCGTAGAATCAAAGATACTCGTGAAACCTGACGAGTCTTGTGCAGCCAACCGTTGCATGTGCAACAACCTGCAGCACGGAGTTCGCCCAACCTCACGTTGTCCACTCAACCAAGTCAAGCGGATTACAATCCTCGTTGCAATCACAAAGGGCTTGCAAGAACAACGGGAAGGAATGCACAATTCTCAGAGATGATTCAGCTAGTAGCTAGAACACTCAAGAACATGCATAAAGCATAGTTGTTTCATTCTCAAAATTCTGTCCCCTCTTCACATTGAGAAAGATCCTATTATATAGAAGGGATTGAGAGGAAGATGGAGAGGTGTTCAGGACGTTTTACATGGCATTAAGCCAATATTGGTGCGCAGCACCCTAATTAGAGCAAATGAAATGTTTGGCAGTTTCTGTTCTCCATATTAAGTCGGCGATAACTCTCTATTCTGGTGGAATTATTGGATGAGGCCAGATCCGTTGGAAAGCTTATGAAGTAAGCGTTCCAACCTGTGGTTGAACACATTTATTGGATTTAATATGCGATTTCTATGAGCATTTTACTCCATACTGGTCACTTGAATCCGAATGGGTTTTCATTGCATTCATTGCTTGATTGATGGCTGTTGATGAAGTGCTGCTCCTTTGGCCACTCTTCAACGTTGTCATACCTAAGAATAATTAAATTACGAGCATTAGGTAGCAACTGATTTTCATGTGTAATGCTATTCTTATTTAGGAGCGAGTTCACCTGTTGATTTATTTGCTTTGCACGAGCGCGAGTTATTGCTCCTTCAAAATGATTTGGAATTTCTTGATCATTGGGGGAAAGAAATGTTGTTGATGCTAGGCTGTCCGTATCACTCTCCCTGTTCCTAGTACTCCATGGGAGGATATTTCTATGGACTTTGTTTTAGGACTGCCTAGAACAAAGAAGGGGAGGGATAGTATTTTTGTCGTTGTGGACAGGTTTTCTAAAATGGCACACTTCATACCATGTCACAAAACTGATGATGCTACCCATATTGCTGATTTGTTCTTTCGTGAAATTGTTCGTTTGCATGGGGTACCAAACACTATTGTGTCAGATCGAGATGCCAAATTTCTTAGTCATTTTTGGAAAACCTTATGGGCCAAATTGGGAACTAAATTACTCTTTTCTACTACTTGTCATCCTCAAACTGATGGACAAACAGAAGTTGTAAACCGTAGTTTATCTACCATGCTTAGGGCTGTTCTGAAACATAATATCAAATTGTGGGAAGAATGTTTGCCTCATATTGAATTTGCTTACAATCGTTCGCTGCATTCGACTACTAAATTATGCCCTTTTGAGATTGTGTATGGTTTTGTCCCTCGTGCTCCCATTGATCTTATGGCCATTCCACCTTCAGAAAAATTGAATTTTGATGCTTCTTGCCGTGCTGAACTGATTCTTAAGATGCATGAGCAAACTAAGGCAAACATTGAGGCCATGAATGCTAAGTATCAACAAGCTGGTAGCAAGGGTAGAAAGCATGTTACTTTTGAACCTGGTGATTTAGTTTGGGTTTATTTGAGAAAGGATAGATTTCCGGATTTAAGAAAGTCTAAATTACTACCACGAGCTGCTGGACCCTTCAAAGTGCTTCAAAAAATAAATGATAATGCATATAAAATTGAGTTGCCTGCAGATTTCGGGGTTAGTCCCTCTTTTAACATTGCAGATTTGAAACCATACTTGCGTGAGGAGGACACGTTCGAGTCGAGGGCGACTCTGTTGCAAGAAGGGGAGGATGATGAGGACATCGCTGCCATTGATACAACCACAACAGCAGCCAACACTTCACCGCTTACACCTAAGCAAGGACCAATGACACGCGCCCGTGCACGTGAACTTAATTATCTGGTGAACTCGTTCCTAGCTGTTCAAATTAATTATTTTTCCAATGGGGTACTATTAAAGCCTTGTGATGACTTTATTATCCTGAAGTGCTTAGGAATTGAACCAGCTAGGAGTGGAGAAGGCAACAATGCAATAATTATTCGTGCACCCGAAGGGACTCTTGTAACTGCAGAAATCCAAGATTAAATGGAGCATATATTTCAACTCCCAAGGTTGTTTAATGCAAATAAGTACTTGTTGGAAAGGTCTCTTCGTCTGCTTTCCAACGGATCAAGAACCAATGGCAGAGGACAGACGAAACGTCCAGAAACTGCCGAAGAACGCTCGTGACTCCATCCTGAGTTTCTAGTTTTCCCTTTAAAAGCAAGTAGTAGCCACAAAAGAACTCGGGTTTTGTTTGATGTAAGATAGCTGCTGCTACTTCCTTGTAACGCGCGTGTCGGCTAGACCGCCCGATTACTTGAATCAAAACTCCAACTTCTATCACATCCGTGAGTGTTTGCTTGTCATCTTGTTCTTGCTTGTTCTTCGATTGCTTGCAGGTTCAAGGCTGTTCTTGGCACGGCAAGAGCAGAAATAACCGGAGTCAGTGTAACTATCACTAAGGCGCAGCATCCTTGTGGTTGTTGTAGTCGGGTAGCACAACGTCGATCTCCACCCCCAAATCGTAGTTATCAGGAGACGGTGTACCTGTCGCTCAAGGCGCCACACCATCTTGGTTGTGGTAGTCGGGCAGCCAACGTCGGCTTCTACCAAATTCACCACATCCTCCATCTCTCATCAAAAGATCGGGCTCCCCCGTACCCGTAGGGGTCCATTATTGCACATTAAGAGTGGCGACGTTTTTATCAACAAACGTGTGCTGAACGGAAACTTAAAAAACACCTCCTTCCGTACTATTACACCATGTTAGGATGATTGGGCATGTTAATCTAACTTTTTGTTCCGGAAGCAAACATTTGATTCTTGCACATTAAGAGTGGTGCCATTTTTTCAACATTCGTGTCCCGAATGGAATCTCAAGAAACATCTCATTCGGTACTATTCCACCATATTTTTATGCTTGGGCATGTTAATGAACCTTTTTGTTACGGAAGTGAACTTTCGATTCTAGCACATTAAGAGTGGCGATGTTTTTATCAACATTCGTGTGCTGAACGGAAACATAAAAAACACCTCCTTCGGTACTATTACACCATGTTAGGATAATTGGGCATGTTAATCTAACTTTTTGTTCCGGATGCAAACTTTTGATTCTTGCACATTAAGAGTGGCGACGTTTTATCAACATTCGTGTGTTGAACGGAAACTTAAAAAACACCTCCTTCCGTACTATTACACCATGTTAGGATGATTTGGCATGTTAATCTAACTTTTTGTTTCGGAAGCAAACTTTTGATTCTTGCACATTAAGAGTGGTGCCGTTTTTGCAACATTCGTGTCCAGAATGGAAACTCGAGAAACACCTCATTCGGAACTATTCCACCATATTTGGATGCTTGGTCGTGTTAATGAACCTTTTTGTTATGGAAGCGAATTTTTGATTCTTGCATATTACGAGTTGTGACGTTTTTGCAACATTCGTGTCGCGAATAGAAACTCGAGAAACATCTCCTTCGGTACTATTCCAGCATATTTGGATGCTTGGGCATGTTAATGAACCTTTTTTACAGAAGCGAACTTTGTATTCTTGCACATTAAGAGTGGCGACGTTTTTATCAACATTCGTGTGTTGAACGGAATCTTAAAAAACACCTCCTTCCGTACTATTACACCATGTTAGAATGATTTGGCATGTTAATCTAACTTTTTGTTCCGGATGCAAACTTTTGATTCTTGCACATTAAGAGTGGCGACGTTTTTTCAACATTCGTGTCCCGAATGGAATCTCAAGAAACACCTCCTTCGGTACTATTCCACCATATTTTGATGCTTGGGCATGTTAATGAACCTTTTTGTTATGGAAGCAAACTTTTGATTCTTGCATATTACGAGTTGTGACGTTTTTGCTACATTCGTGTCACGAATAGAAACTTGAGAAACATCTCCTTCGGTACTATTCCAGCAATTTGGATGCTTGGGCATGTTAATGAACCTTTTTTTACAGAAGCGAACTTTTGATTCTTGCACATTAAGAGTGGCGACGTTTTTATCAACATTCGTGTGTTGAACAGAAACTTAAAAAACACCTCCTTCGGTACTATTACACCATGTTAGGATAATTGGGCATGTTAATCTAACTTTTTGTTCTGGATGCAAACTTTTAATTCTTGCACATTAAGAGTGGCGACGTTTTATCAACATTCGTGTGTTGAACGGAAACATAAAAAACACCTCCTTCCGTACTATTACACCATGTTAGGATGATTTGGCATGTTAATCTAACTTTTTGTTTCGGTCGCAAACTTTTGATTCTTGCACATTAAGAGTGGTGCCGTTTTTGCAACATTCGTGTCCAGAATGGAAACTCGAGAAACACCTCCTTCGGAACTATTCCACCATATTTGGATGCTTGGGCGTGTTAATGAACCTTTTTGTTATGGAAGTGAACTTTTGATTCTTGCATATTACGAGTTGTGACGTTTTTGCAACATTCGTGTCATGAATAGAAACTCGAGAAACATCTCCTTCGGTACTATTCCAGCATATTTGGATGCTTGGGCATGTTAATGAACCTTTTTTTTACGGAAGCGAACTTTTGATTCTTGCACATTAAGAGTGGTGACGTTTTTATCAACATTCGTGTGCTGAACGGAAACTTAAAAAACACCTCCTTCCATACTATTACACCATGTTAGGATGATTTGGCATATTAATCTAACTTTTTGTTTCGGAAGCAAACTTTAGATTCTTGCACATTAAGAGTGGCACCGTTTTTGCAACATTCGTGTCCAGAATGGAAACTCGAGAAACACCTCCTTCGGAACTATTCCACCATATTTTGATGCTTGGGCGTGTTAATGAACCTTTTTGTTATGGAAGCGAACTTTTGATTCTTGCATATTACGAGTTGTGACGTTTTTGCAACATTCATGTCGCGAATAGAAACTCGAGAAACATCTCCTTCGGTACTATTCCAGCATATTTGGATGCTTGGGCATGTTAATGAACCTTTTTTTACGGAAGCGAACGTTTGATTCTTGCACATTAAGAGTGGCGATGTTTTTATCAACATTCGTGTGCTGAACAGAAACTTAAAAAACACCTCCTTTCGTACTATTACACCATGTTAGGATGATTGGGCATGTTAATCTAACTTTTTGTTCCGGAAGCAAACATTTGATTCTTGCACATTAAGAGTGGTGCCATTTTTTCAACATTCGTGTCCCGAATGGAATCTCAAGAAACATCTCATTCGGTACTATTCCACCATATTTTTATGCTTGGGCATGTTAATGAACCTTTTTGTTACGGAATTGAACTTTCGATTCTAGCACATTAAGAGTGGCGATGTTTTTATCAACATTCGTGTGCTGAACGGAAACAGAAAAAACACCTCCTTCGGTACTATTACACCATGTTAGGATAATTGGGCATGTTAATCTAACTTTTTGTTCCGGATGCAAACTTTTGATTCTTGCACATTAAGAGTGGCGACGTTTTATCAACATTCGTGTGTTGAACGGAAACTTAAAAAACACCTCCTTCCGTACTATTACACCATGTTAGGATGATTTGGCATGTTAATCTAACTTTTGTTTCGGAAGCAAACTTTTGATTCTTGCACATTAAGAGTGGTGCCGTTTTTGCAACATTCGTGTCCAGAATGGAAACTCGAGAAACACCTCATTCGGAACTATTCCACCATATTTGGATGCTTGGGCATGTTAATGAACCTTTTGTTATGGAAGCGAATTTTGATTCTTGCATATTACGAGTTGTGACGTTTTTGCAACATTCATGTCGCGAATAGAAACTCGAGAAACATCTCCTTCGGTACTATTCCAGCATATTTGGATGCTTGGGCATGTTAATGAACCTTTTTTACAGAAGCGAACTTTTGATTCTTGCATATTAAGAGTGGCGACGTTTTTATCAACATTCGTGTGTTGAACGGAATCTTAAAAAACACCTCCTTCCGTACTATTACACATGTTAGGATGATTGGGCATGTTAATCTAACTTTTTGTTCCGGATGCAAACTTTTGATTCTTGCACATTAAGAGTGGCGACGTTTTTTCAACATTCGTGTCCCGAATGGAATCTCAAAAAACACCTCCTTCGGTACTATTCCACCATATTTTGATGCTTGGGCATGTTAATGAACCTTTTTTTACAGAAGCGAACTTTTGATTCTTGCACATTAAGAGTGGCGACGTTTTTATCAACATTCGTGTTGAACGAAACTTAAAAAACACCTCCTTCCGTACTATTACACCATGTTAGGATGATTGGGCATGTTAATCTAACTTTTTGTTCCGGATGCAACTTTTGATTCTTGCACATTAAGAGTGGCGACATTTTATCAACATTCGTGTGTTGAACGAAAACTGAAAAACACCTCCTTCGGTACTATTACACCATGTTAGGATAATTGGGCATGTTAATCTAACTTTTTGTTCTGGATGCAAACTTTTGATTCTTGCACATTAAGTGGCGACGTTTTATCAACATTCGTGTGTTGAACGGAAACATAAAAACACCTCCTGTACTATTACACCATGTTAGGATGATTTGGCATATTAATCTAACTTTTTGTTTCGGAAGCAAACTTTGTGATGAGGACATCAGTACATCTACACCAGCAGCACCTTCTTCGGCTCCATCTCCTTCTGGGATAATCACGAGGGCCCGTGCAAGAGAGCTGAACTTCGTCATACTACTAAAGAATGAAGGCCCAGAAGAATAAACGCAGGCTTGCATAGATTCGGCCTTCCTAGGGGCGCCCCCCCTCTTTGGTCGTCCACATTAGGGGGCTGCGCCCACCTTCCTGATAAATCCGGCCCAGGTGGGGTTGGCCGAGGCCCAACAGTTCATAAGCACACCCACTTGGAAAGAGGCCCAATCGCCCCAAAAGACTAGTCTGATAGGGGAAGGGTTGCTCTCTCTTTTAATGACTTCCTCCTCCCAAATTAAGCAAGGTGGGACTCCTGCACCCACCTTTCCCCCCCTCTATTTAAATAGAGTCTTGTCATTCCTATAGACTCGAGTTTTGATTTACAATTAGCTTTTGCTACTTTTGACACGCGCCAAACAGCGCTGTCCTCGTGTGATTCAGAACTCCACCTTGAGTGATATTCATATTGCTCGCATCTCTTTCTTGTTCGTTCTTCGATTGCGAACAGGAAACGATCTTCGTGATCAGGCTGATCTTGCATCCACAAGGTCGGTAACCACAGGGAGTTGGTTCAGCGATTGCATTGGCGCTTCGGGTTTCGCTCGTCGTAGTCGGATCGTGAGGGTCTTCTTCCACCAAATCGAAGTTATCTCCACTCACCGAAAGATCGGGCACTTCAGCTCTATCAAGTGGTATCAGATTTTCCGGGTTGATCGGTGAGTTTATCGAGTGTTTGTCCCTTCCTACAGTCCACAAAACCACAACACGAAAATATATTTCAGGTTAGATCCTTGTCCCAGCACCTTTTTGAGCCTTGCACTATCTTTCAATAATTTGCTTTGTTGAATTTGTGTGCTTACGCGTGTCAATTGTTGCTGGTTACTTGTGCATCTTCATCTGCATATCACGCAAACCCCCCTGGCCGTGCGCCCCTCCCTTCCCTGCCTTGTGTGTTATTTGGAAAGTTACAAAAAAAATATAGGTTGCCTCATTCTGCTCAACCTCATTTGAGAAAGTTTTGGTTGCCTTCCATACAAGGGTAGTCAATTATTGCTGGTTGCCTCATATTGATCACACTCATTTGAGAAAGTTTTGGTTGCCTTCCATACAAAGGGCAATCAATTATTGCTGGTTGCCTAATATTGATCACACTCATTTAAGAAAGTTTTGGTCGCCTACCATACAAAGTGCAGATTGCTTCATTTCCGAAATTCTTGATCACCTACCATACAAAGGGCCGTCCATTATTGCTGGTTGCCTATTTTTACTTGCAAGTTTCTCCGGATAAAAAAAAACGAAAAAAAAAGAAAAAAAAAGAAGAAAAAAAAAGAGAAAAGAAAGAAAGGAGACAAACAGCAAGGAGGCGACCCCCCTGGCCGTGCGCCCCTCCCCCTTTCCATCCCTGCTCACCTCTTCGGTTTTCCTTTTTTTTGTACCGCCTTTTGCACTTTGTTTCCAGCAGCTTTTGGTTACGTCTTTGGCACTATAATTCAACCTCGCATTATTGTTTGATTGTGCTAATCCTTGTTTTGAGTGCAGCCTACCTAGAACCCCACATAGTTCTACAACGAGCAGATTTTGTTTCTCCAAGCAATCGCTGCTCCAATCTTTCGCCGGTTCCACCTGTTGGTTGCAGGTCACCCCTGTGTGCTTGGTAAGAACGGATAAGAATTTGATAACAGCACGTCTGTGAGCGACCAATCCACATCCGTGTTGTCGTAGGTTTTTGCTTTGTGTTTGCACTAACTATGGCAGGCAACGACGAAACGAAGGATGCACAACTGCTGGATGTACGGGCACAGGTTGATGGCCTTGCTGCGGACATGACAACGATGCATGAGCGGTTTGATTCTACGATCACTTCGTCGACCGAGCGGTTCGACCAGATCGACCTCGCTCAGACGGCCATGGTGACCACGCTCGACACCATCATGTCACGACTCGATGCGTTAACTTCAGTCGCTCACCGAATTACAAAAGGATTATGGTGGCGATACGGAGCAGGACGATGGACCTCGCCACGGTCGTGCACGTCGCGTGGTACGTCATTCCCCTCACGATTCATTTGCTAAGATTAAATTTAAAATTCCATCTTTTAATGGCAAATATGATCCTGCTGCTTATCTTGATTGGGAACTAGAGGTCGATCAGAAATTTTCATGCCATGATATTCCTGCTCATTCTCAAGTCAAAGCTGCTATTAGTGAATTTACTGATTTTGCTTTAATATGGTGGCGTGAATATAAACTAACACATCCTACTGCTACACCCATCACTTGGACTCAATTAAAAGCTGCTATGCGACACAGATTTGTTCCTTCATATTTTGCGCGAGATTTGCTAAAGAAAATGCAGAGTTTTCGACAAGGACAGCAATCTGTCGAGGACTACTATCAAGAGCTCCAAAAGGGTATGATTCGTTGTGGTTTGTTTGAGACAGATGAAGCTGCGATGGCCCGTTTTCATGGTGGTTGAATAGAGAAATTCAGGACATCCTTGATTATAAGGAATATTCTGATATGGCCACATTGTTTGCATATGCTTGCAAAGCTGAACGTGAAGTGCAGGGACGCCGCTCGAAGACATATCCTAACTCTTTTGCAGGTAGAGGCGCAGCAATCAATTCAGCGTCTACTCCGCCTACACCATCCACGATCAGCACTCCATCGCGCGAAACGACGGCCAAGCCTACCGCATCCTCGTCCCTAGGCGCTGCTCCTTCCACAGGACGTACACGGGATATTCGGTGCTATCGTTGCCACGGACTTGGACACGTGAGTCGGGACTGTCCAAACAAGCGTATTTTGCTCATACGTGACAATGGTGAGTATTCATCCGCTAGTGATTCCGAGGAAACCCAACATACTATGCTTGCCACTGACCATGCAGCTAAAACGGAGGTACATGTCGATCCCGGTGACTGCCGATAAGTATGAGAGTCTTGTTGTGCAGCGTGTTCTTAGCACACAGGTCACCACGTCTGAGAAAAACCAACGGCACACACTTTTCCACACCAAAGGTGTTGTACAAGAACGGTCGATTCGCATCATCATCGACAGTGGCAGCTGCAACAACTTGGCAAGCACAGCTTTGGTCGAGAAGTTGTCCCTTGCCCACTCGTAAGCACCCAAACCCGTATCACATTCAATGGCTTAATGATGGTGGGAAAATTAGAATCACACGTTCGGTACGCGTTCCTTTTTCATTGGGCTCTTATTCTGATTATGCTGATTGTGATGTTGTTCCGATGGAAGCATGCTCTTTGTTACTTGGTAGACCTTGGCAATATGATACTGATAGTGTACATCATGGTCGTTCGAATCATTATTCCTTCTTGTTTAAAGGTCAGAAAATAATTATACATCCAATGACCCCCGACCAAATTTTTAAAGATGATCTTGCTAGGGCTACTAAAGCGGCAAAACCACTAGCACCCCAACCAGCCGCCAATGTTACTTCTGAAATCAAGTTGAATGCGCCTGTCTTGCTTGCTACACGTGCTGATTTTGAGGACTTACGCAATGATCATTTGCCCTGCTATGCACTTGTCTGTTCTAGTATGCTCGCTGCCCTTGATGCTCCCCCGTCTTTGGATATTCCCCCCGCTGTTTCTAACCTTTTGCAGGAGTACGCTGATGTGTTTCCCACAGACTTACCCTCGGGTCTCCCTCCACTCCGTGGTATTGAGCACCAGATTGACCTCATCCCCGGCGCCCAACTACCTAACCGCGCCCCATACCGCACGAATCCGGATGAGACGAAGGAGATCCAGCGCCAGGTGCAGGCGTTGCTTGATAAGGGGTACATTCGTGAATCTCTTAGCCCTTGCTCGGTTCCTGTTTTACTTGTGCCGAAAAAAGATGGGTCATGGCGTATGTGTGTAGACTGTCGCGCTATTAATAACATCACCATTCGTTATCGATATCCTATACCACGCCTTGATGATATGCTAGATGAACTTAGTGGTGCCATGATTTTCACTAAGATTGATTTACGTAGTGGCTACCATCAGATTCGCATGAAATTAGGAGATGAATGGAAAACGGCTTTTAAAACAAAATTTGGCTTATATGAATGGTTGGTTATGCCGTTTGGATTGACTAATGCTCCCAGCACCTTTATGCGCTTGATGAATGAAGTTCTTAGACCCTTCATAGGACTGTTTGTTGTTGTCTACTTCGATGATATCCTTATTTACAGCAAGACTATGGAAGAGCAGTTGGAACATTTGAGTGCTGTTTTTGATGCCTTGCGTGCTGCCCGCTTGTTTGCTAATATGGAAAAATGCATCTTTTGCACACAACGCGTCTCGTTTCTTGGTTATGTTGTTACCCCACAGGGCATCGAGGTGGATAGCAGCAAGGTTGATGCAATTCGGGAATGGCCCACGCCGACAACGGTCACACAGATTCGGAGTTTTCTTGGACTTGCAGGTTTTTACCGTCGGTTCGTACGTGATTTTAGCTCCATTGCAGCACCTCTACATGAGCTTACAAAGAAAGGTGTGCCATTTGCTTGGGGCGACTCGCAGGAGGTAGCGTTCAGCACTTTGAAAGATAAGTTAACACATGCCCCCCTCTTGCAATTGCCTGATTTTACTAAAGTATTTGAGCTTGAATGCGATGCTAGCGGGATTGGATTAGGTGCTGTTTTGTTACAAGAGGGAAAACCGGTTGCGTATTTCAGTGAAAAATTAAGCGGTGCTAGCTTGCGATATTCTACTTATGATAAGGAGCTTTATGCTTTAGTCCGCACTTTGCACACATGGCAGCACTATCTTTGGCATCGTGAGTTCATAATTCATTCTGATCATGAGGCCTTGAAACATATTCGTACCCAAACAAATCTGAACCGTCGTCATGCTAGTTGGGTAGAATTCATCGAGTCTTTTCCTTATATTATTAAACACAAGAACGGGAAGGAGAATGTCATTGCTGATGCGTTGTCTCGTAGATATACCATGCTTTCACAACTCGATTTTCAAATTTTTGGTTTGCAAACTGTGAAGGATCAATATGTCAACGATGCTGATTTTAAAGATGTTCTAACTCATTGCACGCCTGGCAAACCTTGGGGTCAATTCCACATGCAGGATGGGTTCCTGTTTCGCGCTAACAAGCTGTGTATTCCAGCAAGCTCGGTTCGTCTTTTGTTGTTACAGGAGGCACATGGTGGTGGTCTCATGGGACATTTTGGTGTCCACAAGACGCACGAGGTGCTGGCCGCACATTTCTTTTGGCCCCGGATGCGCCGTGATGTCAAGCGCCTTGTTGCACGCTGCACTACATGTCAAAAAGCTAAGTCCCGGTTGAACAACCATGGTTTGTATATGCCTTTGCCTGTCCTACTTCCCCTTGGCTTGATATTTCTATGGACTTTGTTTTGGGATTGCCTAGAACTAAGAAGGGGAGGGATAGCATTTTTGTGGTTGTTGATAGATTTTCCAAAATGGCGCATTTTATACCTTGTCATAAAACTGATGATGCTCGCACTGTTGCTGAATTGTTCTTTCGAGAGATTATTCGTTTGCATGGCATTCCAAATACAATAGTCTCAGATCGTGATGCTAAGTTTCTCAGTCATTTTTGGAGATCTCTGTGGAATAAAGTGGGAACTAAATTGCTGTTTAGCACAACTTGTCATCCTCAAACTGATGGGCAAACTGAGGTAGTTAATAGAACCTTGTCAACCATGCTTAGGGCTGTTTTGGATAAGAATTTGCGACGTTGGGAGGATTGCTTGCCTCATATTGAATTTGCTTATAATCATGCCACACACTCTTCTACAAAGATGTGCCCTTTTCAGATTGTTTATGGTTACATTCCTCGAGCACCTATTGATTTGTTCGCCCTTGATGCTGCGGAAGCTCCACATCTCGATGCAGTTGCCCATGTTGAACAAATGATTGACCTTCATGCACAAACACACCAAAACATTGCTGCTGCTAATGCTAAAAATCAGGTTGCTGGTAGTAAAGGAAGAAAACATGTTACTTTTGCACCTGGTGATTTGGTTTGGTTGCATTTACGAAAGGATCGTTTCCCTAATTTGCGCCGTTCTAAATTGATGCCTCGTGCTGCTGGTCCTTTTAAAGTGCTAACCAAGATTAATGATAATGCTTATATCCTTGACCTACCTACGGAGTTTGGTGTTTCCACTAGTTTTAATGTTGCAGATTTGAGACCATATGCGGGCGAGGATGAGGAGTTGCCGTCGAGGACGACTTCGATTCTAGAAGGGGAGGATGATGAGGACATCAGTACATCTACACCAGCAGCACCTTCTTCAGCGCCATCTCCTTCTGGGATAATCACGAGGGCCCGTGCAAGAGAGCTGAACTTCGTCATACTACTAAAGAATGAAGGCCCAGAAGAATAAACGCAGGCCTGCATAGATTAGGCCTTCCTAGGGGCGCCCCCCCCTCTTTGGTCGTCCACATTAGGGGGCTGCACCCACCTTCCCCCCCCTCTATTTAAATAGAGTCTTGTCATTCCTATAGACTCGAGTTTTGATTTACAATTAGCTTTTGCTACTTTTGACACGCGCCAAACAGCGTTGTCCTCGTGTGATTCAGAACTCCACCTTGAGTAATATTCATATTGCTCGCATCTCTTTCTTGTTCGTTCTTCGATTGCGAACAGGAAACGATCTTCGTGATCAGGCTGATCTTGCATCCACAAGGTCGGTAACCACAGGGAGTTGGTTCAGCGATTGCATTGGCGCTTCGGGTTCGCTCGTCGTAGTCGGATCGTGAGGGTCTTCTTCCACCAAATCGAAGTTATCTCCACTCACCGAAAGATCGGGCACTTCAGCTCTATCATTTTGATTCTTGCACATTAAGAGTGGCACCGTTTTTGCAACATTCGTGTCCAGAATGGAAACTCGAGAAACACCTCCTTCAGAACTATTCCACCATATTTTGATGCTTGGGCGTGTTAATGAACCTTTTTGTTATGGAAGCGAACTTTTGATTCTTGCATATTACGAGTTGTGACGTTTTTACAACATTCGTGTCACGAATAGAAACTAGAGAAACACTCTTCGGTACTATTCCAGCATATTTGATGCTTGGGCATGTTAATGACCTTTTTTTTTACGGAAGCGAACTTTTGATTCTTGCACACTAGAGCGGCGACGTTTTTATCAACATTCGTGTGCTGAACGGAAACTTAAAAACACCTCCTTCCGTACAATTTCACCATGTTAGGATGATTGGGCATGTTAATCTACCTTTTTTTTCCGGAAGCAAACATTTGATTCTTGCACATTAAGAGTTGGTGCCGTTTTTTCAACATTCGTGTCCCGAATGGAATCTCAAGAACATCTCATTCGTACTATTCCACCATATTTTTATGCTTGGGCATGTTAATGAACCTTTTTGTTACGGAAGTGAACTTTCGATTCTAGCACATTAAGAGTGGCGATGTTTTTCAACATTCGTGTGCTGAACGAAACAGAAAAAAACCTCCTTCGGTACTATTACACCTGTTAGGATAATTGGGCATGTTAATCTAACTTTTTGTTCCGGATGCAAACTTTTGATTCTTGCACATTAAGAGTGGCGACGTTTTATCAACTTCGTGTGTTGAACGGAAACTTAAAAAACACCTCCTTCCGTACTATTACACCATGTTAGGATGATTTGGCATGTTATTCTAACTTTTTGTTCGGAAGCAAACTTTTGATTCTTGCACATTAAGAGTGGTCCGTTTTTGCAACTTCGTGTCCAGAATGGAAACTCGAGAAACACCTCATTCGGAACTATTCCACCATATTGGATGCTTGGGCGTGTTAATGAACCTTTTTGTTATGGAAGCGAATTTTTGATTCTTGCATATTACGAGTTGTGACGTTTTGCAACATTCGTGTCGCGAATAGAAACTCAGAAACATCTCCTTCGGTACTATTCCAGCATATTTGGATGCTTGGGCATGTTAATGAACCTTTTTACAGAAGCGAACTTTTGATTCTTGCATATAAGAGTGGCGACGTTTATCAACATTCGTGTTTGAACGGAATCTTAAAAAACACCTCCTTCCGTACTATTACACATGTTAGGATGATTGGGCATGTTAATCTAACTTTTGTTCCGGATGCAAACTTTTGATTCTTGCACATTAAGAGTGGCGACGTTTTTTCAACATTCGTGTCCCGAATGGAATCTCAAGAAACACCTCCTTCGGTACTATTCCACCATATTTTGATGCTTGGGCATGTTAATGAACCTTTTTGTTATGGAAGCGAACTTTGATTCTTGCATATTACGAGTTGTGGACGTTTTTGCTACATTCGTGTCACGAATAGAAACTTGAGAAACATCTCCTTCGGTACTATTCCAGCATATTTGGATGCTTGGGGCATGTTAATGAACCTTTTTTTACAGAAGCGAACTTGTGATTCTTGCACATTAAGAGTGGCGACGTTTTTATCAACATTTGTGTGTTGAACGGAAACTTAAAAAACACCTCCTTTCCGTACTATTACACCATGTTAGGATGATTGGGCATGTTAATCTAACTTTTTGTTCTGGATGCAAACTTTTGATTCTTGCACATTAAGAGTGGCGACGTTTTATCAACATTCGTGTGTTGAACGAAAACTGAAAAAAACCTCCTTCGGTACTATTACACCATGTTAGGATAATTGGGCATGTTAATCTAACTTTTTGTTCTGGATGCAAACTTTTGATTCTTGCACATTAAGAGTGGCGACGTTTTTCAACATTCGTGTGTTGAACGGAAACTAAAAAACACCTCCTTCCGTACTATTACACCATGTTAGATGATTTGGCATATTAATCTAACTTTTTGTTTCGGAAGCAAACTTTTGATTCTTGCACATTAAGAGTGGCACCGTTTTTGCAACATTCGTGTCCAGAATGGAAACTCGAGAACACCTCCTTCGGAACTATTCCACCATATTTTGATGCTTGGGGCGTGTTAATGAACCTTTTTGTTATGGAAGCGAACTTTTGATTCTTGCATATTACGAGTTGTGACGTTTTTGCAACATTCATGTCGCGAATAGAAACTCGAGAAACATCTCCTTCGGTACTATTCCAGTATATTTGGATGGTTGGGCATGTTAATGAACCTTTTTTTACGGAAGCGAACTTTTGATTCTGCACATTAAGAGCGGCGACGTTTTTATCAACATTCGTGTGCTGAACGGAAACTTAAAAAACCCTCCTTCCGTACTATTACACCATGTTAGGATGATTGGGCATGTTATCTAACTTTTTGTTCCGGAAGCAAACATTTGATTCTTGCACATTAAGAGTGGTGCCATTTTTTCAACTTCGTGTCTCGAATGGAATCTCAAGAACATCTCATTCGGTACTATTCCACCATATTTTTATGCTTGGTCATGTTAATGAACCTTTTGTTACGGAAGTGAACTTTCGATTCTAGCACATTAAGAGTGGCGATGTTTTTATCAACATTCTGTGCTGAACGGAAACAGAAAAACACCTCCTTCGTACTATTACACCATGTTAGGATAATTGGGCATGTTAATCTAACTTTTTGTTCCGGATGCAAACTTTTGATTCTTGCACATTAAGAGTGGCGACGTTTTATCAACATTCGTGTGTTGAACGGAAACATAAAAAACACCTCATTCGGAACTATTCCACCATATTTTGATGCTTGGGCGTGTTAATGAACCTTTTTGTTATGGAAGCGAACTTTTGATTCTTGCATATTACGAGTTGTGACGTTTTTGCAACATTCATGTCGCGAATAGAAACTCGAGAAACATCTCCTTCGGTACTATTCCAGCATATTTGGATGCTTGGGCATGTTAATGAACCTTTTTTTTACGGAAGCGAACTTTGATTCTTGCACATTAAGAGTGGGCGACGTTTTAATCAACATTCGTGTGCTGAACGGAAACTCAAAAAACACCTTCTTCCGTACTATTACACAATGTTAGGATTATTGGGCATGTTCATCTAACTTTTTGTTCCGAAAGCAAACTTTTTATTCTTGGACATTAAGAGTGGTGCCGTTTTAGCAACATTCGTGTCCAGAATGGAAACTTGAGAAACACGTCCTTCGGAACTATTCCACCATATTTGGATGCTTGGGCATGTTAATGAACCTTTTTGTTATGGAAGCGAACTTTTGATTCTTGCATATTACGAGTTGTGACGTTTTTGCACCATTCGTCACGGATGGAAACTTGAGAAACATCTCCTCGGTACTATTCCAGCATATTGGATGCTTGGGCATGTTAATGAACCTTTTTTACAGAAGCGAACTTTTGATTCTTGCACATTAAGAGTGGCGACGTTTTTATACAACATTCGTGTGTTGAACGGAAACTTAAAAAACACCTCCTTCCGTACTATTACACCATGTTAGGATGATTGGGCATGTTAATCTAACTTTTTGTCCGGATGCAACTTTTGATTCTTGCAAATTAAGAGTGGCGACGTTTTATCAACATTCGTGTGTTGAACGGAAACTGAAAAAACACCTCCTTCGGTACTATTACCCATGTTAGGATAATTGGGCATGTTAATCTGACTTTTTGTTCTGGATGCAAACTTTGATTCTTGCACATTAAGAGTGGCGACGTTTTATCAACATTCGGGTGTTGACGGAAACATAAAAAACACCTCCTTCCGTACTATTACACCATGTTAGGATGATTTGGCATGTTAATCTAACTTGTTGTTTCGGAAGCAAACTTTTGATTCTTGCACATTAAGAGTGGTGCCGTTTTTGCAACATTCGTGTCCAGAATGGAAACTCGAGAAACACCTCCTTCGGAACTATTCCACCATATTTGATGCTTTGGCGTGTTAATGACCTTTTTGTATGGAAGCGAACTTTTGATTCTTGCATATTACGAGTTGTGACGTTTTTTGCAACATTCGTGTCACGAATAGAAACTCGAGAAACATCTCCTTCGGTACTATTCCAGCATATTTGGATGCTTGGGCATGTTAATGAACCTTTTTTACAGAAGCGAACTTTGATTCTTGCATATTAAGAGTGGCGACGTTTTAATCAACATTCGTGTGTTGAACGGAATCTTAAAAAACACCACCTTCCGTACTATTACACCATGTTAGGATGATTGGGCATGTTAATCTACTTTTTGTTCCGGATGCAAACTTTTGATTCTTGCACATTAAGAGTGGCGACGTTTTTTCAACATTCGTGTCCCGAATGGAATCTCAAGAAACACCTCCTTCGTTACTATTCCACCATATTTGATGCTTGGGCATGTTAATGAACATTTTTTATGGAAGTGAACTTTTGATTCTTGCATATTACGAGTTGTGACGTTTTTGCAACATTCATGTCGCGAATAGAAACTAGAGAAACATCTCCTTCGGTACTATTCCAGCATATTTGGATGCTTGGGCATGTTAATGAACCTTTTTTTTACGGAAGCGAACTTTTGATTCTTGCACATTAAGAGTGGCGACGTTTTTATCAACATTCGTGTGCTGAACGGAAACTTAAAAAACACCTCCTTCCGTAATATTACACCATGTTAGGATGATTGGGCATGTTAATCTAACTTTTTGTTCCGGAAGCAAACATTGATTCTTGCACATTAGAGTGGTGCCGTTTTTTCAACATTCATGTCCCGAATGGAATCTCAAGAAACATCTCATTCGGTACTATTCCACCATATTTTTGCTGGCATGTTAATGACCTTTTGTTATGGAAGCGAACTTTTGATTCTTGCATATTACGAGTGGTGACATATTTGCAACATTCATGTCCCGAATGGAGACTCGAGAAACATCTCCTTCAGTACTATTCCATCATATTTGGATGCTTGGGCATTTAATGAAAACCTTTTTGTTTTGGAAGCGAACTTTTGTTTTTGCACATTAAGAGTGGCGACATTTTATCAACATTCGTGTGCTGAACGGAAACTCAAAAAACACCTCCTTTCGTACTATTACACCATGTTTAGGATTATTGGGCATGTTCATCTAACTTTTGTTCCAGAAGCCAACTTTGATTCTTGGACATTAAGAGTGGTGCCGTTTTAGCAACATTCGTGTCCAGAATGGAACTTGAGAAACACGTCCTTCGGAACTATTCCACCATATTTGGATGCTTGGGCATGTTAATGAACCTTTTGTTATGGAAGCGAACTTTTGATTCTTGCATATTACGATTTGACGTTTTTGAACCATTCGTGTCGCGGATGGAAACTTGAGAAACATCTCCTTCGGTACTATTCCAGCATATTTGGATGCTTGGGAATGTTAGAACCTTTTTTTACAGAAGCGAACTTTTGATTCTTGCACATTAAGAGTGGCGACGTTTTTATCAACATTCGTGTGTTGAATGGAAACTAAAAAACACCTCCTTCCGTACTATTACACCATGTTAGGATGATTGGCATGTTAATCTAACTTTTTGTTCCGGATGCAAACTTTTGATTCTTGCACATTAAGAGTTGCGACGTTTTATCAACATTCGTGTGTTGAACGGAAACTGAAAAAACCTCCTTCAGTACTATTACACCATGTTAGGATAATTGGGCATGCTAATCTGACTTTTTGTTCTGGATGCAAACTTTTGATTCTTGCACATTAAGAGTGGCGACGTTTTATCAACATTCGTGTGTGAACGAAACATAAAAAACAACTCCTTCCGTACTATTACACCTTGTTAGGATGATTTGGCATGTTATCTAACTTTTTGTTTCGGAAGCAAACTTTTGATTCTTGCACATTAAGAGTGGTGCCATTTTTCAACTTCGTGTCCAGAATGGAAACTCGAGAAACACCTCCTTCGGAACTATTCCACCATATTTAGATGCTTGGGCGTGTTAATGAACCTTTTTGTTATGGAAGCGAACTTTTGATTCTTGCATATTACGTTGTGACGTTTTTGCAACATTCATGTCGCGAATAGAAACTCGAGAAAACATCTCCTTCGGTACTATTCCAGCATATTTGGATGCTTGGGCATGTTAATGAACCTTTTTGTTATGGAAGCGAACTTTTGATTCTTGCATATTACGAGTTGTGACGTTTTTGCACCATTCGTGTCGCGGATGGAAACTTGAGAAACATCTCCTTCGGTACTATTCCAGCATATTTGGATGCTTGGGCATGTTAATGAACCTTTTTTACGGAAGCGAACTTTTGATTCTTGCACATTAAGAGTGCGATGTTTTTATCAACATTCGTGTGCTGAACGGAAACTAAAAAACCTGCTTCCGTACTATTACACCATGTTAGGATGATTGGGCATGTTAATCTAACTTTTTGTTCCGGAAGCAAACATTTGATTCTTGCCATTAAGAGTGGTGCCATTTTTTCAACATTCGTGTCCCGAATGGAATCTCAAGAAACATCTCATTCGTACTATTCCACCATATTTTTATGCTTGGGCATGTTAATGACCTTTTGTTACGAAGTGAACTTTCGATTCTAGTACATTAAGAGTGGCGATGTTTTTATCAACATTCGTGTGCTGAACGGAAACAAAAAACACCTCCTTCGGTACTATTACCCATGTTAGGATAATTGGGCATGTTAATCTAACTTTTTGTTCCGGATGCAAACTTTTGATTCTTGCACATTAAGAGTGGCGACGTTTTATCAACTTCGTGTGTTTGAACGAAACTTAAAAAAACACCTCCTTCCGTACTATTACACCATGTTAGGATATTTGGCATGTTAATCTAACTTTTTGTTTCGGAAGCAAACTTTTGATTCTTGCACATTAAGAGTGGTGCCGTTTTTTGCAACATTCGTGTCCAGAATGGAAACTCGAGAAACACCTCATTCGTAACTATTCCACCATATTTGGATGCTTGGGCGTGTTAATGAATCTTTTGTTATGGAAGCGAATTTTTGATTCTTGCATATTACGAGTTGTGACGTTTTTGCAACATTCGTGTCGCGAATAGAAACTCGAGAAACTCTCCTTCGGTACTATTCCAGCATATTTGGATGCTTGGGCATGTTAATGAACCTTTTTTACAGAAGCGAACTTTGATTCTTGCACATTAAGAGTGGCGACTTTTTATCAACATTCGTGTGTTGAACGGAAATCTTAGAAAACACCTCCTTCCGTACTATTACACCATGTTAGGATGATTGGGCATGTTAATCTAACTTTTTGTTCCGGATGCAAACTTTTGATTATTGCACATTTAGGTGGCGACGTTTTTCAACATTCGTTCCCGAATGGAATCTCAAGAAACACCTCCTTCGGTACTATTCCACCATATTTTGATGCTTGGGCATGTTAATGAACCTTTTTGTTATGGAAGCGAACTTTTGATTCTTGCATATTACGAGTTGTGACGTTTTTGCTACATTCGTGTCACGAATAGAAACTTGAGAAACATCTCATTCGGTACTATTCCAGCATATTTGGATACTTGGGCATGTTAATGAACCTTTTTTTACAGAAGCGAACTTTTGATTCTTGCACATTAAGAGTGGCGACGTTTTTATCAACATTCGTGTGTGAACGGAAACTTGAAAAACACCTCCTTCCGTACTATTACACCATGTTAGGATGATTGGGCATGTTAATCTAACTTTTTGTTCCGGATGCAAACTTTTGATTCTTGCACATTAAGAGTGGCGACGTTTTATCAACATTCGTGTGTTGAACGGAAACTTAAAAAACACCTCCTTCCGTACTATTACACCATGTTAGGATGATTGGGCATGTTAATCTAACTTTTTGTTCCGGATGCAAACTTTTGATTCTTGCACATTAAGAGTGGCGACGTTTTATCAACATTCGTGTGTTGAACGGAAACTTAAAAAACACCTCCTTCCGTACTATTACACCATGTTAGGATGATTTGGCATGTTAATCCACCTTTTTGTTTCGGAAGCAAACTTTTGATTCTTGCACATTAAGAGTGGTGCCGTTTTTGCAACATTCGTGTCGCGAATAGAAACTCGAGAAACATCTCCTTCGGTACTATTCCAGCATATTTGGATGCTTGGGCATGTTAATGAACCTTTTTTTACAGAAGCGAACTTTTGATTCTTGCACATTAAGAGTGGCGACGTTTTTATCAACATTCGTGTGTTGAACGGAAACTTAAAAACACCTCCTTTCGTACTATTACACCATGTTAGGATGATTGGGCATGTTAATCTAACTTTTTGTTTCGGATGCAAACATTTGATTCTTGCACATTAAGATGGCGACGTTTTATCAACATTCGTGTGTTGAACAAAAACTGAAAACACCTCCTTCGGTACTATTACACTGTTAGGATAATTGGGCATGTTAATCTAACTTTTTGTTCTGGATGCAACTTTTGATTCTTGCACATTAAGAGTGGCGACGTTTTATCAACATTCGTGTTGAACAGAAACATAAAAAACACCTCCTTCCGTACTATTACAACATGTTAGGATGATTTGGCATGTTAATCTAACTTTTTGTTTCGGTAGCAAACTTTTGATTCTTGCACATTAAGAGTGGTGCCGTTTTTGCAACATTTGTGTCCAGAATGGAAACCGAGAAACACCTCCTTCGGAACTATTCCACCATATTTTGATGCTTGGGCGTGTTAATGAACCTTTTTGTTATGGAAGCGAACTTTTGATTCTTGCATATTACGAGTTGTGACATTTTTGCAACATTCGTGTCGCGAATAGAAACTCGAGAAACATCTCCTTCGGTACTATTCCAGCATATTTGGATGCTTGGGCATGTTAATGAACCTTTTTTTTATGGAAGCGAACTTTTGATTCTTGCACATTAAGAGTGGCGACGTTTTTATCAACATTCGTGTGCTGAACGGAAACTTAAAAAACACCTCCTTCCGTACTATTACACCATGTTAGGATGATTGGGCATGTTAATCTAACTTTTTGTTCCGGAAGCAAACATTTGATTCTTGCACATTAAGAGTGGTGTCATTTTTTCAACATTCATGTCCCGAATGGAATCTCAAGAAACATCTCATTCGGTACTATTCCACCATATTTTTATGCTTGGGCATGTTAATGAACCTTTTTGTTACGGAAGTGAACTTTCGATTCTAGCACATTAAGAGTGGCGATGTTATCAACATTCGTGTGCTGAACGGAAACAGAAAAAACACCTCCTTCGGTACTATTACACCATGTTAGGATAATTGGGCATGTTAATCTAACTTTTTGTTCCGGATGCAAACTTTTGATTCTTGCACATTAAGAGTGGCGACGTTTTATGAACATTCGTGTGTTGAACGGAAACTTAAAAAACACCTCCTTCCGTACTATTACACCATGTTAGGATGATTTGGCATGTTAATCTAACTTTTTGTTTCGGACGCAAACTTTTGATTCTTGCACATTAAGAGTGGTGCCATTTTTGCAACATTCGTGTCCAAAACGGAAACTCGAGAAACACTGATGAGGACATCACTAGCTCGGATATAACCATGCTTATACTTTACAATAAACAACCCAAGGTTCATTCATTCTATATTAGATTTACATTTTATATATTTGAGCTAAGGATGCTACACCATGAGTTGGCTTTGTTTTCAATTACAGAAATTCTTTCATGGATCAAGCGACACGTTAAGAGCACATCAAGAGCATGGAATATCATGGAAGTTGATTGGGGACCAAGTCAAGTTAATCCAAATATAATAGGCAACTTTGAGACATCATTTTTGTGCCAATAAAAATGGAGATAAAGTTCTACACGTGTGGGATTCACACTCGGACTGCAGGAACAACACCAAATTCACACGCACATAACTTTTATATGGAAGATCCAATTAGGGTGATCTTGGACTTTTTGGAAAGCTTGAGATGGCCTCTTTCCAACGGATCCAACTACACCTCCAGATTCCATAAGAGGATATCGCAATCACCAAATCAATGCGTGTTCCTTTTTCAGGCCGAACCAATTAAGCATGGAATTTCCATTTTTTAGTCAATCTGTTTAGGAAATAATTAGTCCTTTCCATATGTAATAAGTTTTTCAAACTTGGGGAACGTCCCTAGGGCTATAAATAACCCTAGAGACTTCAGTTGTAATTTGGGGGTTTTGATTAGATAAAAGTTTAGCCAATGCTACTTGTCCGTGTAAACCCGTGATCGGTTAGATCGCCGATTTCACGTTTCAGAACCCCAACTATCCTTGTGCGTCTTTCACATCCAGCAATACTAGTTGCTCCTTTATCTTGTTCTTGCTCGTTCTTCGATTGCTTGCAGGAACAAGGTTGATCATCGATAAGATCAACAACCCTTGGAGTTGGTGTATCGATCGCTAAGGCACAACACGAACGTCTCGTACGGTTGTAGTCGGGTCGTCAACGTCGTCTCCCACCAATCGAAGTTATCTCCTCCTCTACTCACCGAAAGATCGGGCCACCCATCCAATTATTCCCCCATCAAGTGGTATCAGAGCTTTCGTTGCTCGGTGAGTTTTTATTTCATTTTTTTCCTACAGTCCAGAAAAAGCCACACAAAAAAATTACCCAAGATCCAAGCCTCTTTGAGCCTATTACTAGTTCTGCTTAGTATCGGCATTTTGAGTTTTTGGTTGCATCGTCGTGTGAAGTTGCTGGTCTTAGCGTTTAGTTCATTTAGAGTTTCGAGTTCTTTTCACGTTTTTACCACCGTGTTTTGGTCTGTTTAGTCGGTTTGTTATTCTGGAATTCGGGTATAATTCGGGCAGGTTGTGCAGGTGTTACTAAAACTGTCATATCTCGCACATGCCAACTCGGATTGGAGAGTTTTAATACTTTTTGGAAAGCTTACAAGAGGATCTTTATTTTTCCTTTTAGAGTCATTTTCTTTTTCGGTCGTTTGCTTTCTGGTTTGGAACGTACAATGTTCGAGAGTCATGTACTAAGCGTCACATTGTCCTTTGCTGTTCTTTAAAAAAAGGAGAGAAAAAAAAGAAAAAAAAACAGAAAGGTGCTCAAAAAAAGAAGAAAAAAAGCTGCACCAAAAAAAGAGAAAAGAAAAAAAAAGTGAAGAAAAAAGTTGTGACAAAAGAGAAGGAAAGCTAGTTCTACCTTTGTCGATTTGGTGGTATCGTTTGTGTCTAGGCTCGCGTCTCTAGTACGTTCAAGCCTAGGACCAGCACAATAATGACATTGAACAACTACTCAATTTGCTTATGCTAATGTGGTTCTAGTTATCCTTGCTACATATTTCAGCCTACCTAGAGCTCCACAGATTTGACTACAACTTATACAACCAAGTGTTTTCCAAAGCATCGATACATCTAATCTCCGTGGTGTTTGTGGTTAAGTCGGTGTACAATACCTTCATGCTTGCATTGGTAAGAACTTGTAAGAGCTTATACAGGATTGAGCGAGTGTGACGTTGTGCCTTCACAATCTTGTAGTGTTAATAGGAGCGTACATATTATTTGTATGTTTCTTGTCTACTACTAATCATGGCAGGGATACACAAGGAGATAGGATATAGTGAATCTCAATATCGACATCTTCATCGACACATGAGTGATCAACATGATAAATATGAGGTATGTGATGAAATTTTAGCTAGGTTCAAATGTACAATACCTTATTTTGAAGGAAATTATGACCCTCATGCATATATTCAATGGGAGCTAGCTGTAGATATTGAATTTGAAAAGTATAACATGTCTGAAAGAGAAAAGGTTATGGTTGCCTCTAAAGTGTTAGTTAAAGATGCTGCATATCATTGGAAACATCTTTGTAGACATGATAAAATACCTCAATCTTGGAAAGAATTAAAACAATATTTGAGAGATGCTTTTGTTCCTCCATATTATGTCGAAATTCTGTTAAAGAAACTGCAATGTTTAAAACAAGATAACAAAAGTGTTTCCTCATACTATCATGATATGCATGCTTGTTTATTACGTTGTGCTATAGATGAATGCGAAGAAGCTACAGAACAAAGGTTTCTACGTGGGCTTAACAAAAAAATTCAAGAAATGCTTCTTCATGAAACATATAATTCTCTTTCTCAATTGTTTGAACTTGCGTGTCAAGCTGAATTTCAGATTACTATTGATTTAGAGGAGAGACCAATCGGTTTGCCTTCTAGTTCTACTAACTTTGAACAAGAAAAAGAGAATAAAAATGCACTTACATCATCGGAAAAGGTTTTGCAAGGTAATATATGTGCTGAAATTAATCAAGGTGAGTGTACTCCTGATAAAACACAATTGTCCACCATTCATGCTATTATAGAGCCACCGTTAGTAGAATCTTTTGCTGAAATTGCTTTGTTACCAGATGATTTGCTTGACACTCCTTGTAATAAAGAAGAGTTGTGTGTTAATACTTCACTTATATACATGCCACAACTAGTTAATGAACAGGTTGACTTTGTTGCCGAACCTTTAAGTGATTTGATACATGTTGTTCACATTGCTAGTGAAAAGGAAGAACAAAAATTGTTATCTTCTTTAAATACTTGGGGTTATATTGAACTTGATGATCTTTGTGAACTTAGTACTTTAAATGAGAAATTACTCACTAGACCTGATTTGCCATGTCCTGATCAAATGAGTTTTCACGTAATTGGAAAATACAATGATCAAGGAGTATACTTTGTGCATAGAGTTTACATATGTTCAGATTTGAAACAGCATGTAAATTCTGAAAATAATATTCTTGACCAAGGTGCTTTAACTAATCATATTATCTCGAGAGACTCTTGTTTTGATTTAAATACACAGGTTTGTTTTCAAGAAGGAGAGCCTTGTGGGCTGCTTAGCAATGACACAACTCCTGCTCCAATATCTAAAAGTACAGATTTGATGTCATTTGTTCAAGCAAAGGATTTGGTGAGTTGGTTTTCTTCAATTCACCGCATGTTTAAAGAACAAGAGATACTGCACAATAATGGTTCTTTTGCTAGGAGTTGCACAATAATGGAATCTCAAGAAACATCTCATTCGGTACTATTCCACCATATTTTTATGCTTGGGCATGTTAATGAACCTTTTTGTTATGGAAGCGAACTTTTGATTCTTGCATATTACGAGTGGTGACATATTTGCAACATTCATGTCCCGAATGGAGACTCGAGAAACATCTCCTTCAGTACTATTCCATCATATTTGGATGCTTGGGCATTTTAATGAAAACCTTTTTGTTTTGGAAGCGAACTTTTGTTTTTGCACATTAAGAGTGGCGACATTTTATCAACATTCGTGTGCTGAACGGAAACTCAAAAAACACCTCCTTCCGTACTATTACACCATGTTAGGATTATTGGGCATGTTCATCTAACTTTTTGTTCCAGAAGCAAACTTTTGATTCTTGGACATTAAGAGTGGTGCCGTTTTAGCAACATTCGTGTCCAGAATGGAAACTTGAGAAACACGTCCTTCGGAACTATTCCACCATATTTGGATGCTTGGGCATGTTAATGAACCTTTTTGTTATGGAAGCGAACTTTTGATTCTTGCATATTACGAGTTGTGACGTTTTTGAACCATTCGTGCCGCGGATGGAAACTTGAGAAACATCTCCTTCGGTACTATTCCAGCATATTTGGATGCTTGGGAATGTTAATGAACCTTTTTTTACAGAAGCGAACTTTTGATTCTTGCACATTAAGAGTGGCGACGTTTTTATCAACATTCGTGTGTTGAATGGAAACTTAAAAAACACCTCCTTCCGTACTATTACACCATGTTAGGATGATTGGGCATGTTAATCTAACTTTTTGTTCCGGATGCAAACTTTTGATTCTTGCACATTAAGAGTTGCGACGTTTTATCAACATTCGTGTGTTGAACGGAAACTGAAAAAACACCTCCTTCAGTACTATTACACCATGTTAGGATAATTGGGCATGCTAATCTGACTTTTTGTTCTGGATGCAAACTTTTGATTCTTGCACATTAAGAGTGGCGACGTTTTATCAACATTCGTGTGTTGAACGGAAACATAAAAAACAACTCCTTCCGTACTATTACACCTTGTTAGGATGATTTGGCATGTTAATCTAACTTTTTGTTTCGGAAGCAAACTTTTGATTCTTGCACATTAAGAGTGGTGCCATTTTTTCAACATTCGTGTCCAGAATGGAAACTCGAGAAACACCTCCTTCGGAACTATTCCACCATATTTAGATGCTTGGGCGTGTTAATGAACCTTTTTGTTATGGAAGCGAACTTTTGATTCTTGCATATTACGAGTTGTGACGTTTTTGCAACATTCATGTCGCGAATAGAAACTCGAGAAACATCTCCTTCGGTACTATTCCAGCATATTTGGATGCTTGGGCATGTTAATGAACCTTTTTGTTATGGAAGCGAACTTTTGATTCTTGCATATTACGAGTTGTGACGTTTTTGCACCATTCGTGTCGCGGATGGAAACTTGAGAAACATCTCCTTCGGTACTATTCAAGCATATTTGGATGCTTGGGCATGTTAATGAACCTTTTTTTACGGAAGCGAACTTTTGATTCTTGCACATTAAGAGTGGCGACATTTTTATCAACATTCGTGTGCTGAACGGAAACTTAAAAAACACCTGCTTCCGTACTATTACACCATGTTAGGATGATTGGGCATGTTAATCTAACTTTTTGTTCCGGAAGCAAACATTTGATTCTTGCACATTAAGAGTGGTGCCATTTTTTCAACATTCGTGTCCCGAATGGAATCTCAAGAAACATCTCATTCGGTACTATTCCACCATATTTTTATGCTTGGGCATGTTAATGAATCTTTTTGTTACGGAAGTGAACTTTCGATTCTAGTACATTAAGAGTGGCGATGTTTTTATCAACATTCGTGTGCTGAACGGAAACAGAAAAAACACCTCCTTCGGTACTATTACACCATGTTAGGATAATTGGGCATGTTAATCTAACTTTTTGTTCCGGATGCAAACTTTTGATTCTTGCACATTAAGAGTGGCGACGTTTTATCAACTTTCGTGTGTTGAACGGAAACTTAAAAAACACCACCTTCCGTACTATTACACCATGTTAGGATGATTTGGCATGTTAATCTAACTTTTTGTTTCGGAAGCAAACTTTTGATTCTTGCACATTAAGAGTGGTGCCGTTTTTGCAACATTCGTGTCCAGAATGGAAACTCTAGAAACAAATCATTCAGAACTATTCCACCATATTTGGATGCTTGGGCGTGTTAATGAATCTTTTTGTTATGGAAGCGAATTTTTGATTCTTGCATATTACGAGTTGTGACGTTTTTGCAACATTCGTGTCGCGAATAGAAACTCGAGAAACATCTCCTTCGGTACTATTCCAGCATATTTGGATGCTTGGGCATGTTAATGAACCTTTTTTTACAGAAGCGAACTTTTGATTCTTCCACATTAAGAGTGGTGACGTTTTTATCAACATTCGTGTGTTGAACGAAATCTTAGAAAACATCTCCTTCCGTACTATTACACCATGTTAGGATGATTGGGCATGTTAATCTAACTTTTTGTTCCGGATTCAAACTTTTGATTATTGCACATTTAGAGTGGCGACGTTTTTTCAACATTCGTGTCCCGAATGGAATCTCAAGAAACACCTCGTTCGGTACTATTCCACCATATTTTGATGCTTGGGCATGTTAATGAACCTTTTTGTTATGGAAGCGAACTTTTGATTCTTGCATATTACGAGTTGTGACGTTTTTGCTACATTCGTGTCACGAATAGAAACTTGAGAAACATCTCATTCGGTACTATTCCAGCATATTTGGATGCTTGGGCATGTTAATGAACCTTTTTTTACAGAAGCGAACTTTTGTGATGAGGACATCTCCACTAATACCCGTTGGCAAAGACGCAACGGCCCAGATGGCCCAGTTGTAGTCGGACGGCAACCGTGTGAGCCTCAGAATAGTCCCACCTTGCTTAATTTGGGAGGAGGAAGTCACCTTAAAAGAGAGAGCAACCCTTCCCCTATCAGACTAGTCTTTTGGGGCGATTGGGCCTCTTTCCAAGTGGGTGTGCTTATGAACTGTTGGAGTCCGGGCAACCTTAATTTGTTGGGCCTCGGCCAACCCCACCTGGGCCGGATCTATCATTTGGTATCAGAGCTGGGCCCACTTTAAGAGGGTGGGAATGATGAGGACATCTCCACTAATACCCGTTGGCAAAGACGCAACGGCCCAGATGGCCCAGTTGTAGTCGGACGGCAACCGTGTGAGCCTCAGAATAGTCCCACCTTGCTTAATTTGGGAGGAGGAAGTCACCTTAAAAGAGAGAGCAACCCTTCCCCTATCAGACTAGTCTTTTGGGGCGATTGGGCCTCTTTCCAAGTGGGTGTGCTTATGAACTGTTGGAGTCCGGGCAACCTTAATTTGTTGGGCCTCGGCCAACCCCACCTGGGCCGGATCTATCATTATCTTTTGATCTATAGCAACACATCTTTGAAATCATCATCAAAAGCATATTGTTCTTTAATTGTTTCCAAGCCAAAGATCTTAAAATCAAGTTGGGATAACATAGTATAACGGCGAGACAAGGCATCCGCAATGACATTATCTTTTCCTTTCTTATGTTTGATGACATAAGGAAAGGACTCAATAAATTCTACCCACTTGGCATGCCTACGGTTCAGATTACTTTGCCTCCTACTGTCACTAATCTTTTGCAGGAATATGCTGATGTGTTTCCACAAGAAGTGCCACCCGGGCTACCACCAATCAGAGGTATTGAGCATCAGATTGACCTCATCCCTGGGGCTTCCTTGCCAAATCGAGCGCCATACAGGACCAACCCGGAGGAGACCAAGGAGATTCAGCGCCAAGTTCAGGAATTACTCGACAAGGGTTATGTGCGTGAGTCCCTTAGTCCTTGCTCTGTTCCTGTTCTGTTGGTTCCAAAGAAAGATGGATCATGGCGCATGTGTGTAGATTGCCGAGCAATTAATAACATTACCATCAGATATCGTCATCCTATTCCTAGGTTAGATGATATGCTTGATGAACTTAGTGGCTCGATGATTTTCTCTAAAATTGATTTGCGTAGTGGATACCACCAAATTCGCATGAAGCTAGGGGATGAATGGAAAACAGCGTTCAAAACCAAGTTCGGTTTGTATGAGTGGTTGGTCATGCCTTTTGGCCTCACTAATGCACCTAGCACTTTCATGAGATTAATGAATGAAGTTTTACGTGCTTTCATTGGGAGATTTGTGGTAGTTTACTTTGATGACATCTTGATCTATAGCACATCTCTAGAAGAACATCTTGAACATTTACGTGCTGTTTTTAATGCTTTACGCAATGCACGCTTATTTGGTAACATTGACAAGTGCACCTTTTGCACAGATAGAGTCTCTTTTCTTGGCTATGTTGTGACACCACAGGGAATTGAAGTTGATCAAGCCAAGGTAGAGGCAATACACAGTTGGCCGGTTCCTACCACGGTCACGCAAGTCCGAAGCTTTCTCGGGCTTGCTGGATTCTATCGCCGATTTGTGAAGGACTTCAGCACCATAGCAGGCCCACTGCACGAGCTTACGAAGAAGGGTGCTCCGTTCACCTGGGGGAAGGCGCAAGAGGTTGCATTTAATACTTTGAAAGATAGGTTAACTCATACACCCCTTCTCCAATTACCAGATTTCAATAAGACTTTTGAATTGGAATGCGATGCTAGTGGTATTGGGTTGGGAGGTGTCTTGTTGCAAGAAGGAAAACCTATTGCTTATTTTAGTGAGAAACTGAATGGGCCTAGTTTGAACTATTCCACTTATGATAAAGAATTATATGCTCTAGTTCGAACTTTGGAAACATGGCAACATTATTTATGGCCTAAAGAATTTGTCATACATTCTGATCATGAATCTTTGAAGCACATCAGGAGCCAAACCAATCTGAACCGTAGGCATGCCAAGTGGGTAGAATTTATTGAGTCCTTTCCTTATGTCATCAAACATAAGAAAGGAAAAGATAATGTCATTGCGGATGCCTTGTCTCGCCGTTATACTATGTTATCCCAACTTGATTTTAAGATCTTTGGCTTGGAAACAATTAAAGAACAATATGCTTTTGATGATGATTTCAAAGATGTGTTGCTGCAATGTAAAGAAGGGAGAACATGGAACAAGTTTGTTCTCACTGATGGCTTCGTGTTTCGGGCTAACAAATTATGCATTCCAGCTAGTTCTGTGCGTCTGTTACTATTGCAGGAAGCACATGGCGGTGGGTTGATGGGGCACTTTGGTGTGAAGAAGACAGAAGACATCCTAGCAAGCCATTTCTATTGGCCAAAGATGAGAAGGGATGTGGAGCGGTTTGTTGCTCGCTGCACCACCTGTCAAAAAGCTAAGTCCCGTCTTAATCCACATGGTTTGTACATGCCTCTCCCTGTTCCTAGTACTCCATGGGAGGATATTTCTATGGACTTTGTTTTAGGACTGCCTAGAACAAAGAAGGGGAGGGATAGTATTTTTGTTGTTGTGGACAGGTTTTCTAAAATGGCACACTTCATACCATGTCACAAAACTGATGATGCTACCCATATTGCTGATTTGTTCTTTCGTGAAGTTGTTCGTTTGCATGGGGTACCAAACACTATTGTGTCAGATCGGGATGCCAAATTTCTTAGTCATTTTTGGAAAACCTTATGGGCTAAATTGGGAACTAAATTACTCTTTTCTACTACTTGTCATCCTCAAACTGATGGACAAACAGAAGTTGTAAACCGTAGTTTATCTACCATGCTTAGGGCTGTTCTGAAACATAATATCAAATTGTGGGAAGAATGTTTACCTCATATTGAATTTGCTTACAATCGTTCGCTGCATTCGACTACTAAATTATGCCCTTTTGAGATTGTGTATGGTTTTATCCCTCGTGCTCCCATTGATCTTATGGCCATTCCACCTTCAGAAAAATTGAATTTTGATGCTTCTCACCGTGCTGAACTGATTCTTAAGATGCATGAGCAAACTAAGGCAAACATTGAGGCCATGAATGCTAAGTATCAACAAGCCGGTAGCAAGGGTAGAAAGCATGTTACTTTTGAACCTGGTGATTTAGTTTGGGTTCATTTGAGAAAGGATAGATTTCCGGATTTACGAAAGTCTAAATTACTACCACGAGCTGCTGGACCCTTCAAAGTGCTTCAAAAAATAAATGATAATGCATATAAAATTGAGTTGCCTGCAGATTTCGGGGTTAGTCTCTCTTTTAACATTGCAGATTTGAAACCATACTTGCGTGAGGAGGACACGTTCGAGTCGGGGACGACTCTATTGCAAGAAGGGGAGGATGATGAGGACATCGCTGCCATTGATACAACCACAACAGCAGCCAACACTTCACCGCTTACACCTAAGCAAGGACCAATGACACGCGCCCGTGCACGTGAACTTAATTATCTGGTGAACTCGTTCCTAGCTGTTCAAGTTAATTATTTTTCCAATGGGATACTATTAAAGCCTTGTGATGACTTTATAATCCTTAAGTGCTTAGGAATTGAACCAGCTAGGAGTGGAGAAGGCAACAATGCAATAATTATTCGTGCACCCGAGGGGACTCTTGTAACTGCAGAAATCCAAGATTAAATGGAGCATATCTTTCAAATTCCAAGGTTGTTTAATGCAAATAAGTACTCGTTGGAAAGGTCTCTTCGTCTGCTTTCCAACGGATCAAGAATCAATGGCAGAGGACATACGAAACGTCCAGAAACTGCCGAAGAACACTCGTGACTCCTGAGTATCTAGTTTTCCCTTTAAAAGCAAGAGGTAGCCACAAAAGAACTCGGGTTTTGTTTTGATGTAAGTTAGCTGCTGCTACTTCCTTGTAACGCGCGTGTCGGCTAGACCGCCCGATTACTTGAATCAAAACTCCAACTTCTATCACATCCGTGAGTGTTTGCTTGTCATCTTGTTCTTGCTTGTTCTTCGATTGCTTGCAGGTTCAAGGCTGTTCTTGGCACGGCAAGAGCAGCAACAACCGGAGTCGGTGTAACTATCGCTAAGGCGCAGCATCCTTGTGGTTGTTGTAGTCGGGTAGCACAACGTCGATCTCCACCCCCAAATCGTAGTTATCAGGAGACGGTGTACCTGTCGCTCAAGGCGCCACACCATCTTGGTTGTGGTAGTCGGGCAGCCAACGTCGGCTTCTACCAAATTCACCACATCTTCCATCTCTCATCGAAAGATCGGGCTCCCCCGTACCCGTAGGGGTCCATTATTTTGATTCTTGCACATTAAGAGTGGCGACGTTTTTATCAACATTCGTGTGTTGAACGGAAACTTAAAAAACACCTCCTTCCGTACTATTACACCATGTTAGGATGATTGGGCATGTTAATCTAACTTTTTGTTCCGGATGCAAACTTTTGATTCTTGCACATTAAGAGTGGCGACGTTTTATCAACATTCGTGTGTTGAACGGAAACTTAAAAAACACCTCCTTCCGTACTATTACACCATGTTAGGATGATTGGGCATGTTAATCTAACTTTTGTTCCGGATGCAAACTTTTGATTCTTGCACATTAAGAGTGGCGATGTTTTATCAACATTCGTGTGTTGAACGGAAACTTAAAAAACACCTCCTTCCGTACTATTACACCATGTTAGGATGATTTGGCATGTTAATCTAACTTTTTGTTTCGGAAGCAAACTTTTGATTCTTGCACATTAAGAGTGGTGCCGTTTTTGCAACATTCGTGTCCAGAATGGAAACTCGAGAAACAAATCATTCAGAACTATTCCACCATATTTGGATGCTTGGGCGTGTTAATGAATCTTTTTGTTATGGAAGCGAATTTTTGATTCTTGCATATTACGAGTTGTGACGTTTTTGCAACATTCGTGTCGCGAATAGAAACTCGAGAAACATCTCCTTCGGTACTATTCCAGCATATTTGGATGCTTGGGCATGTTAATGAACCTTTTTTTACAGAAGCGAACTTTTGATTCTTCCACATTAAGAGTGGTGACGTTTTTATCAACATTCGTGTGTTGAACGAAATCTTAGAAAACATCTCCTTCCGTACTATTACACCATGTTAGGATGATTGGGCATGTTAATCTAACTTTTTGTTCCGGATGCAAACTTTTGATTATTGCACATTTAGAGTGGCGACGTTTTTTCAACATTCGTGTCCCGAATGGAATCTCAAGAAACACCTCCTTCGGTACTATTCCACCATATTTTGATGCTTGGGCATGTTAATGAACCTTTTTGTTATGGAAGCGAACTTTTGATTCTTGCATATTACGAGTTGTGACGTTTTTGCTACATTCGTGTCACGAATAGAAACTTGAGAAACATCTCATTCGGTACTATTCCAGCATATTTGGATGCTTGGGCATGTTAATGAACCTTTTTTTACAGAAGCGAACTTTTGATTCTTGCACATTAAGAGTGGCGACGTTTTTATCAACATTCGTGTGTTGAACGGAAACTTAAAAAACACCTCCTTTCGTACTATTACACCATGTTAGGATGATTGGGCATGTTAATCTAACTTTTTATTTCGGATGCAAACTTTTGATTCTTGCACATTAAGATTGGCGACGTTTTATCAACATTCGTGTGTTGAACAAAAACTGAAAAAAACACCTCCTTCGGTACTATTACACACTGTTAGGATAATTGGGCATGTTAATCTAACTTTTTGTTCTGGATGCAAACTTTTGATTCTTGCACATTAAGAGTGGCGACGTTTTATCAACATTCGTGTGTTGAACGGAAACATAAAAAACACCTCCTTCCGTACTATTACAACATGTTAGGATGATTTGGCATGTTAATCTAACTTTTTGTTTCGGTAGCAAACTTTTGATTCTTGCACATTAAGAGTGGTGCCGTTTTTGCAACATTTGTGTCCAGAATGGAAACTCGAGAAACACCTCCTTCGGAACTATTCCACCATATTTTGATGCTTGGGCGTGTTAATGAACCTTTTTGTTATGGAAGCGAACTTTTGATTCTTGCATATTACGAGTTGTGACATTTTTGCAACATTCGTGTCGCGAATAGAAACTCGAGAAACATCTCCTTCGGTACTATTCCAGCATATTTGGATGCTTGGGCATGTTAATGAACCTTTTTTTTACGGAAGCGAACTTTTGATTCTTGCACATTAAGAGTGGCGACGTTTTTATCAACATTCGTGTGCTGAACGGAAACTTAAAAAACACCTCCTTCCGTACTATTACACCATGTTAGGATGATTGGGCATGTTAATCTAACTTTTTGTTCCGGAAGCAAACATTTGATTCTTGCACATTAAGAGTGGTGTCGTTTTTTCAACATTCGTGTCCCGAATGGAATCTCAAGAAACATCTCATTCGGTACTATTCCACCATATTTTCATGCTTGGGCATGTTAATGAACCTTTTTGTTACGGAAGTGAACTTTCGATTCTAGCACATTAAGAGTGGCGATGTTATCAACATTCGTGTGCTGAACGGAAACAGAAAAAACACCTCCTTCGGTACTATTACACCATGTTAGGATAATTGGGCATGTTAATCTAACTTTTTGTTCCGGATGCAAACTTTTGATTCTTGCACATTAAGAGTGGCGACGTTTTATCAACTTTCGTGTGTTGAACGGAAACTTAAAAAACACCTCCTTCCGTACTATTACACCATGTTAGGATGATTTGGCATGTTAATCTAACTTTTTGTTTCGGAAGCAAACTTTTGATTCTTGCACATTAAGAGTGGTGCCGTTTTTGCAACATTCGTGTCCAGAATGGAAACTCTAGAAACAAATCATTCAGAACTATTCCACCATATTTGGATGCTTGGGCGTGTTAATGAATCTTTTTGTTATGGAAGCGAATTTTTGATTCTTGCATATTACGAGTTGTGACGTTTTTGCAACATTCGTGTCGCGAATAGAAACTCGAGAAACATCTCCTTCGGTACTATTCCAGCATATTTGGATGCTTGGGCATGTTAATGAACCTTTTTTTACAGAAGCGAACTTTGATTCTTCCACATTAAGAGTGGTGACGTTTTTATCAACATTCGTGTGTTGAACGAAATCTTAGAAAACATCTCCTTCCGTACTATTACACCATGTTAGGATGATTGGGCATGTTAATCTAACTTTTTGTTCCGTATTCAAACTTTTGATTATTGCACATTTAGAGTGGCGACGTTTTTTTCAACATTCGTGTCCCGAATGGAATCTCAAGAAACACCTCCTTCGGTACTATTCCACCATATTTTGATGCTTGGGCATGTTAATGAACCTTTTTGTTATGGAAGCGAACTTTTGATTCTTGCATATTACGAGTTGTGACGTTTTTGCTACATTCGTGTCACGAATAGAAACTTGAGAAACATCTCATTCGGTACTATTCCAGCATATTTGGATGCTTGGGCATGTTAATGAACCTTTTTTTACAGAAGCGAACTTTTGATTCTTGCACATTAAGAGTGGCGATGTTTTTATCAACATTCGTGTGTTGAACGGAAACTTAAAAAACACCTCCTTCCGTACTATTACACCATGTTAGGATGATTGGGCATGTTAATCTAACTTTTTGTTCCGGATGCAAACTTTTGATTCTTGCACATTAAGAGTGGCGACGTTTTATCAACATTCGTGTGTTGAACGGAAACTTAAAAAACACCTCCTTCCGTACTATTACACCATGTTAGGATGATTGGGCATGTTAATCTAACTTTTTGTTCCGGATGCAAACTTTTGATTCTTGCACATTAAGAGTGGCGACGTTTTATCAACATTCGTGTGTTGAACGGAAACTTAAAAAACACCTCCTTCCGTACTATTACACCATGTTAGGATGATTTGGCATGTTAATCTAACTTTTTGTTTCAGAAGCAAACTTTTGATTCTTGCACATTAAGAGTGGTGCCGTTTTTGCAACATTCGTGTCCAGAATGGAAACTCGAGAAACAAATCATTCAGAACTATTCCACCATATTTGGATGCTTGGGCGTGTTAATGAATCTTTTTGTTATGGAAGCGAATTTTTGATTCTTGCATATTACGAGTTGTGACGTTTTTGCAACATTCGTGTCGCGAATAGAAACTCGAGAAACATCTCCTTCGGTACTATTCCAGCATATTTGGATGCTTGGGCATGTTAATGAACCTTTTTTTTACAGAAGCGAACTTTTGATTCTTCCACATTAAGAGTGGTGACGTTTTTATCAACATTCGTGTGTTGAACGAAATCTTAGAAAACATCTCCTTCCGTACTATTACACCATGTTAGGATGAAACATTCGTGTCCAAAACGGAAACTCGAGAAACACTGATGAGGACATCACTAGCTCGGATATAACCATGCTTATACTTTACAATAAACAACCCAAGGTTCATTCATTCTATATTAGATTTACATTTTATATATTTGAGCTAAGGATGCTACACCATGAGTTGGCTTTGTTTTCAATTACAGAAATTCTTTCATGGATCAAGCGACACGTTAAGAGCACATCAAGAGCATGGAATATCATGGAAGTTGATTGGGGACCAAGTCAAGTTAATCCAAATATAATAGGCAACTTTGAGACATCATTTTTGTGCCAATAAAAAATGGAGATAAAGTTCTACACGTGTGGGATTCACACTCGGACTGCAGGAACAACACCAAATTCACACGCACATAACTTTTATATGGAAGATCCAATTAGGGTGATCTTGGACTTTTTTGAAAGCTTGAGATGGCCTCTTTCCAACGGATCCAACTACACCTCCAGATTCCATAAGAGGAGATCGCAATCACCAAATCAATGTGTGTTCCTTTTTCAGGCCGAACCAATTAAGCATGGAATTTCCATTTTTTAGTCAATCTGTTTAGGAAATAATTAGTCCTTTCCATATGTAATAAGTTTTCAAACTTGGGGAACGTCCCTAGGGCTATAAATAACCCTAGAGACTTCAGTTGTAATTTGGGGTTTTGATTAGATAAAAGTTTAGCCAATGCTACTTGTCCGTGTAAACCCGTGATCGGTTAGATCGCCGGTTTCACGTTTCAGAACCCCAACTATCCCTTGTGCGTCTTTCACATCCAGCAATACTAGTTGCTCCTTTATCTTGTTCTTGCTCGTTCTTCGATTGCTTGCAGGAACAAGGTTGATCACCGATAAGATCAACAACCCTTGGAGTTGGTGTATCGATCGCTAAGGCGCAACACGAACGTCTCGTACGGTTGTAGTCGGGTCGTCAACGTCGTCTCCCACCAATCGAAGTTATCTCCTCCTCTACTCACCGAAAGATCGGGCCACCTCCAATTATCCCCCATCAAGTGGTATCAGAGCTTTCGTTGCTCGGTGAGTTTTTATTTCATTTTTTTCCTACAGTCCAGAAAAAGCCACACAAAAAAATTACCCAAGATCCAAGCCTCTTTGAGCCTATTACTAGTTCTGCTTAGTATCGGCATTTTGAGTTTTTGGTTGCATCGTCGTGTGAAGTTGCTGGTCTTAGCGTTTAGTTCATTTAGAGTTTCGAGTTCTTTTCACGTTTTTACCACCGTGTTTTGGTCTGTTTAGTCGGTTTGTTATTCTGGAATTCGGGTATAATTCGGGCAGGTTGTGCAGGTGTTACTAAAACTGTCATATCTCGCACATGCCAACTCGGATTGGAGAGTTTTAATACTTTTTGGAAAGCTTACAAGAGGATCTTTATTTTTCCTTTTAGAGTCATTTTCTTTTTCGGTCGTTTGCTTTCTGGTTTGGAACGTACAATGTTCGAGAGTCATGTACTAAGCGTCACATTGTCCTTTGCTGTTCTTTAAAAAAAGGAGAGAAAAAAAGAAAAAAAAACAGAAAGGTGCTCAAAAAAAGAAGAAAAAAAGCTGCACCAAAAAAAGAGAAAAGAAAAAAAAAGTGAAGAAAAAAGTTGTGACAAAAGAGAAGGAAAGCTAGTTCTACCTTTGTCGATTTGGTGGTATCGTTTGTGTCTAGGCTCGCGTCTCTAGTACGTTCAAGCCTAGGATCAGCACAATAATGACATTGAACAACTACTCAATTTGCTTATGCTAATGTGGTTCTAGTTATCCTTGCTACATATTTCAGCCTACCTAGAGCTCCACAGATTTGACTACAACTTGTACAACCAAGTGTTTTCCAAGGCATCGATACATCTAATCTCCGTGGTGTTTGTGGTTAAGTCGGTGTACAACACCTTCATGCTTGCATTGGTAAGAACTTGTAAGAGCTTGATACAGGATTGAGCGAGTGTGACGTTGTGCCTTCACAATCTTGTAGTTAATAGGAGCGTACATATTATTTGTATGTTTCTTGTCTACTACTAATCATGGCAGGGATACACAAGGAGATAGGATATAGTGAAGCTCAATATCGACATCTTCATCGACACATGAGAGATCAACATGATAAATATGAGGTATGTGATGAAATTTTAGCTAGGTTCAAATGTACAATACCTTATTTTGAAGGAAATTATGATCCTCATGCATATATTCAATGGGAGCTAGCTGTAGATAATGAATTTGAAAAAGTATAACATGTCTGAAAGAGAAAAGGTTATGGCTTGCCTCTAAAGTGTTAGTTAAAGATGCTGCATATCATTGGAAACATCTTTGTAGACATGATAAAATACCTCAATCTTGGAAAGACTTAAAGAAATATTTGAGAGATGCTTTTGTTCCTCCATATTATGCGAATATTCTGTTAAAGAAACTGCAATGTTTAAAACAAGATAGCAAAAGTGTTTCCTCATACTATCATGATATGCATGCTTGTTTATTACGTTGTGCTATAGATGAATGCGAAGAAGCTACTAGAACAAAGGTTTTTACGTGGGCTTAACAAGGAAATTCAGGAAATGCTTCTTCATGAAACATATAATTCTCTCTCTCAATTGTTTGAACTTGCATGTCAAGCTGAATTCAGATTACTATTGATTTAGAGGAGAGACCAATCAGTTTGCCTTCTAGTTCTACTAACTTTGAACAGAAAAAGAGAATAAAAATGCACTTACATCATCGGAAAAGGTTTTGCAAGGTAATATATGTGCTGAAATTAATCAAGGTGAGTGTACTCCTGATAAAACACAATTGTCCACCATTCATGCTATTATAGAGCCACCGTTAGTAGAATCTTTTGCTGAAATTGCTTTGTTACCAGATGATTTGCTTGACACTCCTTGTAATAAAGAAGAGTTGTGTGTTAATACTTCACTTATATACATGCCACAACTAGTTAATGAACAGGTTGACTTTGTTGCCGAACCTTTAAGTGATTTGATACATGTTGTTCACATTGCTAGTGAAAAGGAAGAACAAAAATTGTTATCTTCTTTAAATACTTGGGGTTATATTGAACTTGATGATCTTTGTGAACTTAGTACTTTAAATGAGAAATTACTCACTAGACCTGATTTGCCATGTCCTGATCAAATGAGTTTTCACGTAATTGGAAAATACAATGATCAAGGAGTATACTTTGTGCATAGAGTTTACATATGTTCAGATTTGAAACAGCATGTAAATTCTGAAAATAATATTCTCGACCAAGGTGCTTTAACTAATCATATTATCTCGAGAGACTCTTGTTTTGATTTAAATACACAGGTTTGTTTTCAAGAAGGAGAGCCTTGTGGGCTGCTTAGCAATGACACAACTCCTGCTCCAATATCTAAAAGTACAGATTCGATGTCATTTGTTCAAGCAAAGTATTTGGTGAGTTGGTTTTCTTCAATTCACCGCATGTTTAAAGAACAAGAGATACTGCACAATAATGGTTCTTTTGCTAGGAGTTGCATTGATGATAACACAAGAACAAACCGAGGACGGTTTGCAGCCAAGAAGGAGAGAATGATGAGGACATCACTAGCTCGGATATAACCATGCTTATACTTTACAATAAACAACCCAAGGTTCATTCATTCTATATTAGATTTACATTTTATATATTTGAGCTAAGGATGCTACACCATGAGTTGGCTTTGTTTTCAATTACAGAAATTCTTTCATGGATCAAGCGACACGTTAAGAGCACATCAAGAGCATGGAAGTTGATTGGGACCAAGTCAAGTTAATCCAAATATAATAGGCAACTTTGAGACGTCCTTTTTTTGCCAATAAAAAATGGAGATAAAGTTCTACACGTGTGGGATTCACACTCGGACTGCAGGAACAACACCAAATTCACACGCACATAACTTTTATATGGAAGATCCAATTAGGGTGATCTTGGACTTTTTGGAAAGCTTGAGATGGCCTCTTTCCAACGGATCCAACTACACCTCCAGATTCCATAAGAGGATATCGCAATCACCAAATCAATGCGTGTTCCTTTTTCAGGCCGAACCAATTAAGCATGGAATTTCCATTTTTTAGTCAATCTGTTTAGGAAATAATTAGTCCTTTCCATATGTAATAAGTTTTCCAAACTTTGGGAACGTTCCTAGGGCTATAAATAACCCTAGAGACTTTAGTTGTAATTTGGGGTTTTGATTAGATAAAAGTTTAGCCAATGCTACTTGTCCGTGTAAACCCGTGATCGGTTAGATCGCCAGTTTCACGTTTCAGAACCCCAACTATCCTTGTGCGTCTTTCACATCCAGCAATACTAGTTGCTCCTTTATCTTGTTCTTGCTCGTTCTTCGATTGCTTGCAGGAACAAGGTTGATCACCGATAAGATCAACAACCCTTGTGATAGAGCTGAAGTGCCCGATCTTTCGGTGAGTGGAGATAACTTCGATTTGGTGGAAGAAGACCCTCACGATCCGACTACGACGAGCGAACCCGAAGCGCCAATGCAATCGCTGAACCAACTCCCTGTGGTTACCGACCTTGTTGATGCAAGATCAGCCTGATCACGAAGATCGTTTCCTGTTCGCAATCGAAGAACGAACAAGAAAGAGATGCGAGCAATATGAATATCACTCAAGGTGGAGTTCTGAATCACACGAGGACAGCGCTGTTTGGCGCGTGTCGAAAGTAGCAAAAGCTAATTGTAAATCAAAACTCGAGTCTATAGGAATGACAAGACTCTATTTAAATAGAGGGGGGGAAAGGTGGGTGCAGCCCCCTAATGTGGACGCCCAAAGAGGGGGGGCGCCCCTAGGAAGGCCTACTCTAGGCAGGCCTGCGTTTATTCTTCTGGGCCTTCATTCTTTAGTAGTATGACAAAGTTCAGCTCTCTTGCACGGGCCCTCGTGATTATCCCAGAAGGAGATGGCGCTGAAGAAGGTGCAGCTGGTGTAGATGTACTGATGTCCTCATCATCCTCCCCTTCTAGAATCGAAGTCGTCCTCGACGGCAACTCCTCATCCTCGCCCGCATATGGTGTCAAATCTGCAACATTAAAACTAGTGGAAACACCAAACTCCGCAGGTAGGTCAAGGATATAAGCATTATCATTAATCTTGGTTAGCACTTTAAAAGGACCAGCAGCACGAGGCATCAATTTAGAACGGCGCAAACTAGGGAAACGATCCTTTCGTAAATGCAACCAAACCAAATCACCAGGTGCAAAAGTAACATGTTTTCTTCCTTTACTACCAGCAACCTGATTTTTAGCATTAGCAGCAGCAATGTTTTGGTGTGTTTGTGCATGAAGGTCAATCATTTGTTCAACATGGGCAACTGCATCGAGATGTGGAGCTTCCGCAGCATCAAGGGCGAACAAATCAATAGGTGCTCGAGGAATGTAACCATAAACAATCTGAAAAGGGCACATCTTTGTAGAAGAGTGTGTGGCATGATTATAAGCAAATTCAATATGAGGCAAGCAATCCTCCCAACGTCGCAAATTCTTATCCAAAACAGCCCTAAGCATGGTTGACAAGGTTCTATTAACTACCTCAGTTTGCCCATCAGTTTGAGGATGACAAGTTGTGCTAAACAGCAATTTAGTTCCCACTTTATTCCACAGAGATCTCCAAAAATGACTGAGAAACTTAGCATCACGATCTGAGACTATTGTATTTGGAATGCCATGCAAACGAATAATCTCCCGAAAGAACAATTCAGCAACAGTGCGAGCATCATCAGTTTTATGACAAGGTATAAAATGCGCCATTTTGGAAAATCTATCAACAACCACAAAAATGCTATCCCTCCCCTTCTTAGTTCTAGGCAATCCCAAAACAAAGTCCATAGAAATATCAAGCCAAGGGGAAGTAGGAACAGGCAAAGGCATATACAAACCATGGTTGTTCAACCGGGACTTAGCTTTTTGACATGTAGTGCAGCGTGCAACAAGGCGCTTGACATCACGGCGCATCCGGGGCCAAAAGAAATGTGCGGCCAGCACCTCGTGCGTCTTGTGGACACCAAAATGTCCCATGAGACCACCACCATGTGCCTCCTGTAACAACAAAAGACGGACCGAGCTTGCTGGAATACACAGCTTGTTAGCGCGAAACAGGAACCCATCCTGCATGTGGAATTGACCCCAAGGTTTGCCAGGCGTGCAATGAGTTAGAACATCTTTAAAATCAGCATCGTTGACATATTGATCCTTCACAGTTTGCAAACCAAAAATTTGAAAATCGAGTTGTGAAAGCATGGTATATCTACGAGACAACGCATCAGCAATGACATTCTCCTTCCCGTTCTTGTGTTTAATAATATAAGGAAAAGACTCGATGAATTCTACCCAACTAGCATGACGACGGTTTAGATTTGTTTGGGTACGAATATGTTTCAAGGCCTCATGATCAGAATGAATTATGAACTCGCGATGCCAAAGATAGTGCTGCCATGTGTGCAAAGTGCGGACTAAAGCATAAAGCTCCTTATCATAAGTAGAATATCGCAAGCTAGCACCGCTTAATTTTTCACTGAAATACGCAACCGGTTTGCCCTCTTGTAACAAAACAGCACCTAATCCAATCCCGCTAGCATCGCATTCAAGCTCAAATACTTTAGTAAAATCAGGCAATTGCAAGAGGGGGGCATGTGTTAACTTATCTTTCAAAGTGCTGAACGCTACCTCCTGCGAGTCGCCCCAAGCAAATGGCACACCTTTCTTTGTAAGCTCATGTAGAGGTGCTGCAATGGAGCTAAAATCACGTACGAACCGACGGTAAAAACCTGCAAGTCCAAGAAAACTCCGAATCTGTGTGACCGTCGTCGGCGTGGGCCATTCCCGAATTGCATCAACCTTGCTGCTATCCACCTCGATGCCCTGTGGGGTAACAACATAACCAAGAAACGAGACGCGTTGTGTGCAAAAGATGCATTTTTCCATATTAGCAAACAAGCGGGCAGCACGCAAGGCATCAAAAACAACACTCAAATGTTCTAACTGCTCTTCCATAGTCTTGCTATAAATAAGGATATCATCGAAGTAGACAACAACAAACAGTCCTATGAAGGGTCTAAGAACTTCATTCATCAAGCGCATAAAGGTGCTAGGAGCATTAGTTAATCCAAACGGCATAACCAACCATTCATATAACCCAAATTTCGTTTTAAAAGCCGTTTTCCATTCATCTCCTAATTTCATGCGAATCTGATGGTAGCCACTACGTAAATCAATCTTAGTGAAAATCATGGCACCACTAAGTTCATCTAGCATATCATCAAGGCGTGGTATAGGATATCGATAACGAATGGTGATGTTATTAATAGCGCGACAGTCTACACACATACGCCATGACCCATCTTTCTTCGGCACAAGTAAAACAGGAACCGAGCAAGGGCTAAGAGATTCACGAATGTACCCCTTATCAAGCAACACCTGCACCTGGCGCTGGATCTCCTTCGTCTCATCCGGATTCGTGCGGTATGGGGCGCGGTTAGGTAGTTGGGCGCCGGGGATGAGGTCAATCTGGTGCTCAATACCACGGAGTGGAGGGAGACCCGAGGGTAAGTCTGTGGGAAACACATCAGCGTACTCCTGCAAAAGGTTAGAAACAGCGGGGGGAATATCCAAAGATGGGGGAGCATCAAGGGCAGCGAGCATACTAGAACAAACAAGTGCATAGCAGGGCAAATGATCATGGCGTAAATCCTCAAAATCAGCACGTGTAGCAAGCAAGACAGGCGCATTCAACTTGATTTCAGAAGTAACATTGGCGGCTGGTTGGGGTGCTAGTGGTTTTGCCGCTTTAGTAGCCCTAGCAAGATCATCTTTAAAAATTTGGTCGGGGGTCATTGGATGTATAATTATTTTCTGACCTTTAAACATGAAGGAATAATGATTCGAACGACCATGATGTACACTATCAGTATCATATTGCCAAGGTCTACCAAGTAACAAAGAGCATGCTTCCATTGGAACAACATCACAATCAGCATAATCAGAATAAGAGCCCAATGAAAAAGGAACGCGTACCGAACGTGTGATTCTAATTTTTCCACCATCATTAAGCCATTGAATGTGATACGGGTTTGGGTGCTTACGAGTGGGCAAGGACAACTTCTCGACCAAAGCTGTGCTTGCCAAGTTGTTGCAGCTGCCACTGTCGATGATGATGCGAATCGACCGTTCTTGTACAACACCTTTGGTGTGGAAAAGTGTGTGCCGTTGGTTTTTCTCAGACGTGGTGACCTGTGTGCTAAGAACACGCTGCACAACAAGACTCTCATACTTATCGGCATCGCCGGGATCGACATGTACCTCCGTTTTAGCTGCATGGTCAGTGGCAAGCATAGTATGTTGGTTTCCTCGGAATCACTAGCGGATGAATACTCACCATTGTCACGTATGAGCAAAATACGCTTGTTTGGACAGTCCCGACTCACGTGTCCAAGTCCATGGCAACGATAGCACCGAATATCCCGTGTACGTCCTGTGGAAGGAGCAGCGCCTGGGGACGAGGATGCGGTAGGCTTGGCCGTCGTTTCGCGCGATGGAGTGCTGATCGTGGATGGTGTAGGCGGAGTAGACGCTGAATTGATTGCTGCGCCTCTACCTGCAAAAGAGTTAGGATATGTCTTCGAGCGGCGTCCCTGCACTTCACGTTCAGCTTTGCAAGCGTATGCAAACAATGTGGCCATATCAGAATATTCCTTATAGTCAAGGATGTCCTGAATTTCTCTATTCAAACCACCATGAAAACGGGCCATCGCAGCTTCATCTGTCTCAAACAAACCACAACGAATCATACCTTTTTGGAGCTCTTGATAGTAGTCCTCGACAGATTGCTGTCCTTGTCGAAAACTCTGCATTTTCTTTAGCAAATCTCGCGCAAAATATGAAGGAACAAATCTGTGTCGCATAGCAGCTTTTAATTGAGTCCAAGTGATGGGTGTAGCAGTAGGATGTGTTAGTTTATATTCACGCCACCATATTAAAGCAAAATCAGTAAATTCACTAATAGCAGCTTTAACTTGAGAATGAGCAGGAATATCATGGCATGAAAATTTCTGATCGACCTCTAGTTCCCAATCAAGATAAGCAGCAGGATCATATTTGCCATTAAAAGATGGAATTTTAAATTTAATCTTAGCAAATGAATCGTGAGGGGAATGACGTACCACGCGACGTGCACGACCGTGGCGAGGTCCATCGTCCTGCTCCGTATCGCCACCATAATCCTTTTGTAATTCGGTGAGCGACGAAGTTAACGCATCGAGTCGTGACATGATGGTGTCGAGCGTGGTCACCATGGCCGTCTGAGCGAGGTCGATCTGGTCGAACCGCTCGGTCGACGAAGTGATCGTAGAATCAAACCGCTCATGCATCGTTGTCATGTCCGCAGCAAGGCCATCAACCTGTGCCCGTACATCCAGTAGTTGTGCATCCTTCGTTTCGTCATTGCCTGCCATAGTTAGTGCAAACACAAAGCAAAAACCTACGACAATACGGATGTGGATTGGTCGCTCACAGACGTGCTGTTATCAAATTCTTATCCGTTCTTACCAAGCACACAGGGGTGACCTGCAACCAACAGGTGAAACCGGCGAAAGATTGGAGCAGCGATTGCTTGGAGAAACAAAATCTGCTCGTTGTAGAACTATGTGGGGTTCTAGGTAGGCTGCACTCAAAACAAGGATTAGCACAATCAAACAATAATGCGAGGTTGAATTATAGTGCCAAAGACGTAACCAAAAGCTGCTGGAAACAAAGTGCAAAAGGCGGTACACAAAAAAAAAGGAAAACCGAAGAGGTGAGCAGGGATGGAAAGGGGGAGGGGCGCACGGCCAGGGGGATCACTTCCTTGCTGTTTTTCTCCTTTCTTTCTTTTCTTTTTTTTTCTTCTATTTTTTTTCTCTTTTTTTTCGTTTTTTTTTATCCGGAGAAACTTGCAAGTAAAAATAGGCAACCAGCAATAATGGACGGCCCTTTGTATGGTAGGTGATCAAGAATTTCGGAAATGAAGCAATCTGCACTTTGTATGGTAGGCGACCAAAACTTTCTTAAATGAGTGTGATCAATATTAGGCAACCAGCAATAATTGATTGCCCTTTGTATGGAAGCCAACCAAAACTTTCTCAAATGAGTGTGATCAATATTAGGCAACCAGCAATAATTGATTGCCCTTTGTATGGAAGGCAACCAAAACTTTCTCAAATGAGGTTGAGCAGAATGAGGCAACCTATTTTTTTTGTAACTTTCCAAATGACACACAAGGCAGGGAAGGGAGGGGCGCACGGCCAGGGGGGTTTTGCGTGATATGCAGATGAAGATGCACAAGTAACCAGCAACAATTGACACGCGTAAGCACACAAATTCAACAAAGCAAATTATTGAAAGATAGTGCAAGGCTCAAAAAGGTGCTGGGACAAGGATCTAACCTGAAATATATTTTTGTGTTGTGGTTTTGTGGACTGTAGGAAGGGACAAACACTCGATAAACTCACCGATCAACCTGGAAAATCTGATACCACTTGATAGAGCTGAAGTGCCCGATCTTTCGGTGAGTGGAGATAACTTCGATTTGGTGGAAGAAGACCCTCACGATCCGACTACGACGAGCGAACCCGAAGCGCCAATGCAATCGCTGAACCAACTCCCTGTGGTTACCGACCTTGTTGATGCAAGATCAGCCTGATCACGAAGATCGTTTCCTGTTCGCAATCGAAGAACGAACAAGAAAGAGATGCGAGCAATATGAATATCACTCAAGGTGGAGTTCTGAATCACACGAGGACAGCGCTGTTTGGCGCGTGTCGAAAGTAGCAAAAGCTAATTGTAATACAAAACTCGAGTCTATAGGAATGACAAGACTCTATTTAAATAGAGGGGGGAAAGGTGGGTGCAGCCCCCTAATGTGGACGTCCAAAGAGGGGGGGCGCCCCTAGGAAGGCCTACTCTAGGCAGGCCTGCGTTTATTCTTCTGGGCCTTCATTCTTTAGTAGTATGACAAAGTTCAGCTCTCTTGCACGGGCCCTCGTGATTATCCCAAAAGGAGATGGCGTTGAAGAAGGTGCAGTTGGTGTAGATGTACTGATGTCCTCATCACCTTGGAGTTGGTGTATCGATCGCTAAGGCGCAACACGAACGTCTCGTACGGTTGTAGTCGGGTCGTCAATGTTGTCTCCCACCAATCGAAGTTATCTCCTCCTCTACTCACCGAAAGATCGGGCCACCCATCCAATTATTCTCCCCAAGTCAAGTTCCATGATATTCCATGCTCTTGATGTGCTCTTAACGTGTCGCTTGATCCATGAAAGAATTTCTGTAATTGAAAACAAAGCCAACTCATGGTGTAGCATCCTTAGCTCAAATATATAAATGTAAATCTAATATAGAATGAATGAACCTTGGATTGTTTATTGTAAAGTATAAGCATGGTTATATCCGAGCTAGTGATGTCCTCATCAAACACCTCCTTCGGAACTATTCCACCATATTTGGATGCTTGGGCGTGTTAATGAACCTTTTTGTTATGGAAGCGAACTTTTGATTCTTGCATATTACGAGTTGTTATGTTTTTGCAACATTCGTGTCGCGAATAGAAACTCGAGAAACATCTCCTTCGGTACTATTCCAGCATATTTGGACGCTTGGGCATGTTAATGAACCTTTTTTTACGGAAGCGAACTTTTGATTCTTGCACATTAAGAGTGGCGACGTTTTTCAACATTCGTGTCCCGAATGGAATCTCAAGAAACACCTCCTTCGGTACTATTCCACCATATTTTGATGCTTGGGCATGTTAATGAACCTTTTTGTTATGGAAGCGAACTTTTCATTCTTGCATATTACGAGTTGTGACGTTTTTGCTACATTCGTGTCACGAACAGAAACTTGAGAAACATCTCCTTCGGTACTATTCCAGCATATTTGGATGCTTGGGCATGTTAATGAACCTTTTTTTACAGAAGCGAACTTTTGATTCTTGCACATTAAGAGTGGCGACGTTTTTATCAACATTCGTGTGTTGAACGGAAACATAAAAAACACCTCCTTCCGTACTATTACACCATGTTAGGATGATTGGGCATGTTAATCTAACTTTTTGTTCCGGATGCAAACTTTTGATTCTTGCACATTAAGAGTGGCGACGTTTTATCAACATTCGTGTGTTGAACGGAAACTGAAAAAACACCTCCTTCGGTACTATTACACCATGTTAGGATAATTGGGCATGTTAATCTAACTTTTTGTTCCGGATGCAAACTTTTGATTCTTGCACATTAAGAGTGGCGACATTTTATCAACATTCGTGTGGTGAACGGAAACATAAAAAACACCTCCTTCGGTACTATTACACCATGTTAGGATGATTTGGCATGTTAATCTAACTTTTTGTTTCGGAAGCAAACTTTTGATTCTTGCACATTAAGAGTGGTGCCGTTTTTGCAACATTCGTGTCCAGAATGGAAACTCGAGAAACACCTCCTTCTGAACTATTCCACCATATTTGGATGCTTGGGCGTGTTAATGAACCTTTTTGTTATGGAAGCGAAATTTTGTTTCTTGCACATTAAGAGTGGCGACGTTTTATCAACATTTGTGTGTTGAACGGAAACTCAAAAAACACCTCCTTCCGTACTATTACACCATGTTAGGATTATTGGGCATGTTCATGTAACTTTTTGTTCCGGAAGCAAACTTTTGATTCTTGGACATTAAGAGTGTGCCGTTTTAGCAACATTCATGTCCAGAATGGAAACTTGAGAAACACGTCCTTCGGAACTATTCCACCATATTTGGATGCTTGGGCATGTTAATGAACCTTTTTGTTATGGAAGCGAACTTTTGATTCTTGCATATTACGAGTTGTGACGTTTTTGCACCATTCGTGTCGCGGATGGAAACTCGAGAAACACCTCCTTCGGTACTATTCCACCATATTTTGATGCTTGGGCGTGTTAATGAACCTTTTTGTTATGGAAACGAACTTTCGATTCTTGCACATTAAGAGTGGCGATGTTTTTATCAACATTCGTGTGCTGAACGAAACTGAAAAAAC
>JAAALK010001588.1:0-52492 GCA_019279435.1 Zizania palustris
CATATAGGACCAGAAACACAAGTGAGCTCCCACTAGCCTTCTTGTAAACACAAGGTTCTTCTTAGTTCTTGATGAAGCCAAACCCTTTGACTACCTCATCAAAACGAAGATTTTAACTCCAAGAAGCTTGCTTCAATCCACAAATGGACTTTAGCAACTTGCAAACTTTCCCAGCATTTCCCGGGCCATCAATACCTTCAGGTTGTGTCATGTACATATCCTCACTTAGGTTTCCATTCAGGAAAGTCGTCTTGACATCCATTTTCCATATCTCATAATCATAAAATGCGGCAATTGCAAGGATGATCCGAATAGACTTAAGCATAGCGACGGGCAAAACGTTTCATCATAATCAATACTTTGAATCTGTCTGAAACCTTTCGCCACCAATCGCGCCTTATAGATATGAACATTTCCATCAATGTCTATCTTTTTATTAAAGATCTATTTACACTCAATAGTTTTTACACAATCAGGTGGATCAACCAAGCTCCAAACTTGGTTAACACGCATGGACTCCAACTCAGATCCAATGGCCCCAAGCCATTTCTCAAAGTCTGGTCCCATCACTGCTTCTACATAGGTCTTGGGCTCGTCGTTGTCCAACAACAATACGTCACGATGCCTAGTGGTCACGAACATGTACCTCTCTAGCGCATGGACTACTCTCTCAGACCTTCGTGGGGCTAGCGCATCTAAAATAGGGTCTGCAACATTTCTCTCATCCTATTGTTGTTCATTGGGATCTAAACACTTTACAGCGGCTCTCAAACCTCTTTGAGATGCACCGTCCTCTAACTAACTCCTTTTGAGAGAAACTCTTTCTCAAGGAATACACCATTCTGAGCGGCAAACACTTTGCCCTCTTCTCTATTATAGAAATAGTATCCTTTGGTTTCCCTAGGATACCCCACAAAGAAGCACTTGTCAGACTTGGGACTGAGCTTATCAGATGTCATACGTTTAACATACGCTTCACATCCCCAAATCTTTAGAAAAGACAAACTAGGACGCCTCCCAAACCACATCTCATATGATGTCTTCTCTACGTACTTAGATGGAACTCTATTAATCGTGAAAGTTATGGTTTCTAGAGCGTGACCCCAAAAGGATAATGGAAGATTAGTGTGACTCATCATGGACCGCACCATGTCCAACAAAGTGTGGTTTCTCCGCTCAGACACCCCATTGCATTGTGACTCATCTATGTTGGGCTAGCTTCGATCCCTCTACTCGAAACTAAATACCCTAACAACTTTCTTGATTTAGCCCCGAAGATACATTTCTTGGGGTTGAGGCGAACTCCACATGCTCGGAGGCTCTCAAAAATTCTGCTAAGTCTAAACTATGTTGGTGCTTCAAAGCACTCTTTATTACAATGGCATCGATATAGGCCTCAACATTATGACATATCTGGTGACCTAGAGCCTTAGCAATTAATCTTGAAAAAGTTGCCTCGGTATTTCTTAAGACGAAGGGCATTCTGACATAACAAAAGACTCCCGAAGGAGTTATGAAGCTTGTCTGGGCTTCATCTTCGCGTTTTAACCATATTTGATGATATCCGGAGTACGCGTCGAGGAAGCTTAAAAGTGTGGAGCCGGCTGTAGAGTCGACGAGTTGATCAATGCGGGGCATGGGGTAGGGGTCACGTGGGCATGCTTTATTCAAAGATGTGAAGTCAATGCACATGCGCCACTTGCCGGAGGCCTTTTTCTTGACAAAGACGGGGTTAGCTAACCACTTCATGTGGGCCACCTCCCTAATGATCCCAGCCTTTAATAACTTTTCAACCTCTGCTTTGGCAAGATCTGCTCTTTCTATTGACAACTGCGGAGCCCCTAGCGAATAGGTTGAGCCCTTGGGTTGACGAGCAGGTTGTGCTCGATAATGTTTCGGTCGACTCCAGGAATATCTTCATATGACCAGGCAAAAACATCCAGATTGTCTTTAACTACTTTTTCCAGCGAAGTGGCAATTTCTGAAGGCAGTTCCTTGCCAAACTGGATGGGATAGTCTTTGTCGTCCTTGACAATAATCTTCGTTACAACTTCACCTTCGGGCTTGGGTTGAGGGAGGATATCTTCGAGGGGTCTCTTGATGCAGAATTATCCTCTGAATGATCCTGCACATTTTTTACCCGCCTGGAATCAAGACATGGGCCATGGCCATACTCCGCCCTCCGCGCTACAACTTGGTCACCGAGGACCGCAAGTACTCCTCCTTGCGTAGGCATTTTCAGGCATAAATAATTGTGATGTGCCACACCTCTGAATTGGTTTAGCATTCCCCTTCCAAAGATAACATTATAAGCATAAGGGGCGTCGACGACATCAAAAATCACCTCCTCTGATCTAGCCAGGTGCCCCTCTCCGAAGGCGACCTCGAGGCCTATTTGGCTGAGGGCATCGAGAGGAGGGCCTGTTAAGCCTTGAAGCGGATGAGCTGCTGGAAGTAAATGCTTCTACGGGATGCACAATTGATCGAAGGCCTAGACGAAGATAATGTCCGCAGAGCTTCCACCATAAACCAACACTCGCCGGACCTCGGTTCCTGCAATGTCAGTTGTAATAACAAGAGGGTCCGCATGAGGGAATTTAATTCTGGCTGCATCAGCTGTGGAGAAGGATATGGGCACATGAGACCACCTAGGCATTTTAGCGGCCGACGAGGAGGTCCCAATATGCCCTACTTCACGTACATTTTCCCTCCGCTAACGCTTCAACATGCCGCTCAGGGTCCCTCCTCCGGAGATGGGCAGGTCTACCCATTTGTCGTGGTCTTGGTTGTCCTCTTGCTTTGGAGATGGCATAACATTGGCCACCAAAGGTTGTCTTGGGGCTTCGAAGCTGTCCACACGTCTGATAGCCTACACCGGCTCCAGGCGTGTTACTGAAGGGGCTCGGTCAGTATTGCCTCGACCAGAGCTCCTCTCGAGATACTCGCTCCACGGAGCTAATATGGACTTGCATGCATCGGTAGCATGGCTTCGGTTTTCGCCATGCACGCAGAAGAAGAAGGCCTGGCCTCGGCCAGCTGACTTCCCTAGCGACCTTGAGCGGTTGACCTTGTTGCCCTGAGCCTGCGGATACTTAGGAGGCAATTTTGAAGTAGAAGGGGCAATATTTAGAACCTAGGAGCGAGGATGCTTTCGTCCTCCTCGCCCATCATGCTTATTATTGTTGAAGAAGAGCAATTGTGGTGGACTTGAAGTCTTCGATTCAACTTTGACTTCTTGGAGGATGGTTGAAGAAGACGAAGTAGTCCTCCGAAGCCATCCTTCTTCCGACTTGGCATATTGCTCGAAGTAGGCCATTAACTGCGCTACTGAGGAAATATGCTTCCGGTGAAGCTTGTTGAGGAGATCCGCATTGGTGACACCTTCACGTGCTACATCAACAATGGATGACGCAGACAACCCCTTAATCTGAGACTTTGTATGAGCGAAGTGCTTGAAGAATTGTCGCAGAGTTTCTCCGGGCTGCTACTTCACCTAAAAAAGACTCCCTGTTGACATCGGGGGCACGAATGTCCCTTGAAAATTGCTCACAAATTTTTTCCTCGGCTGCTCCCAAGACTTAATTGATCCTGGTTTTAAGGACTAGAACGAACGAAGAGCTACCCCTTCGAGCACAAGGGGGAAACACTTAGCCATCGTGTCTCGAACCCCTCCGCTAGCTTCAATTGCAAGAGCATAAGAGCGGGAGAATTCTCTGGGATCTTCCTCTCCAGAGTACTTGCACAGCTTCGAAGCTCTAAACTTAGGGTCGAAGCGCACCTTTTGCAAGTCTGGGTGCAGCGGAGATTCATCGTCATAGGAAGCATTCTCGGTTCTTCTCGGGTCTCAAAGTCTTCGGTATAGTAAAAAGGGTCATCATCTTGAGGCACCTGCGGGATGACAGGGCTAGCCTGAGGGTGAAGTCTATCGGTAGCTTCTTGTCTCCATCTTCCTACCTCGTCCTAAAGTCGGGCCATCTGGGCCACCATGTCATCTGGATGGCCTTCATTTCTTCCGGAGGGGCCCTCCGGGTCTTGAGAACTGACGAAGTTAGTTCGAAGCACAGATGAAGTCGTAGGAGGGGCCCCGTCGGTTCGGAGCATAGGCGGAGCCATAAGAGGGGCTCCGTATGCTCGAGGATGAGTGTTTACTTCAGGAGTTTGAGGTAGAGGGACCACGGAGGGTCTTCCCACCTCATTGGTATTCGAAGATCCCAAACCAGAGGTCCGAGAAGACCTTCGAAAGGGACTAGTGACTAGGCTCCGTTTAGGAGGCATGGCTCTAAGAAAGAATTGGTAGAGAATGAAGTTTTTGTACTAGGTTCCCCATGGACGGCGCCAACTATTGGAATAAAATATTACGCTAACAGGTTTAGAGAACTTGAAAGACTGACAAACGAAGTATTTTCTTATGAGGACTATTCCAAGCCTCCGAATTGGATAATAGCTTGAGATAGTTTGAAGTGTGTATTGAATATCTGAGTATTCGATACCCCTTACAGAGCGAAGAGGGGTATTTATAAACGGAATACATTAGGAAAAGACTCCTTTACCCTCTGATGGCGTAAAAGATTACGCTAACAGGTTTAAAGAACTAAAGTGTTCAACAAACGAAGTGTCTGTTTAAGAAAAATATTCCAAGCCTACGAGATGGATAATATCTTGAGATAGTTCGAAGTGTGTATTGAATATCTAATTATTCGATACCATTTACAAAGTGAAGAGGGGTATTTATAGACTGAATACATAGGGAAAATACTTCTTTACCCTCTAATTAGAACTGACTATGAAGATACTGCTCATTATTCTTCATAGGGTTAAAAGAGTAAAAGATTAGTCTAATCAGTGAGAAGATAAATCTTCTATCCTCGCTGGCAACACCCCTTTTGGTGAAGAGGCTTCGGGAGGCTCCGTCACACCGAATACTATGAAGTCTTGACGCTGTATGCATCTTCGGAGATAAAGCTTCAGACTTTGTTTCTTCTGCTTGTGCTAATATGGAAGTTTCTTTGACTTCTAGAGGATGAAATATTTCCCCCCAACAGTAGCCCCTCGAATACTTCTCTCCGAATGGCCATCCTTAGAAACATTCAGAAGTGGAAAGTCTTCGGACAAAATTCTGTGTGGAGATGTTCACGAAGATGGCTTCAGAGACAGATCCCTTGCGGAGCCAATATAGTCATTAGTCTTCAAAGTCGTTAGACTCCAGAGCCGTTAGACTCAGAAATAGAGTTGTTACTCTCTAATTACAACCGACTTAGAAGATACTGTTTAATATTCTTCGTAGGGTTAAAACGGTAAAAGACTTATTTAGCAGTGAGAAAATAATCCTTCTGTCCTTGCTGGCAGTACCCCTTCGGGTAAAGAGGCTCTGGGATTCTTCATCACGCCGAAGCCTTTGCGGAGGCGTTCATCATAGAAGGCTCTGAATATAGCGAGGCCTTGATGCTTTAAGACCTTCGAAGATCAAAGTTTCTGACTTCATTTCTTCTTCTAACTGTGTTGATGTAGAGGTTTTCTTAATACCTGGAGGATGAAATATTTTCCCCCAATAGCAACCCCTTAAATACTTCTCTCTGAATTGCCTGTGCAGTGAAGAGAAAAATATACATAAGAAATAATTTCATGTCCAAAATTTGGAAAATAGAAATCCGAAAGTCCTTACAACCATTAGAAATAATATCTTCAGAGGTAAGGAATCTCCAGACCCGAAACCCATTCGGAGGTGTCCAAAGAGGCGGCTTCGGAATCGAAGTTCCTTCGGAGCCAAACTAGTCGTTAGTTCTCAGAGTCGTTAGACCCAAATTAGAGTCATTACTCTTTGAGAAGGCTAATGTCCGCACGATCTCATGGTGGTTGCAAGTCTTCATTGAGATGACCCTACATGTCATAATGGCGTCGAAACTGAAACAGAGCAACCCAAATGTTGCTTTGTAACGTACAGCACAAGGGACTTTAGGGTTATAAAAGGAAGAAGAATAGTGATTTTTAGGCACGTTACCAACTGCTTCTATAGACTTGCTTTCTTCTTCCTGAGCGCACATTTCCAGTCCTCCTATTTTTCTCCGATAGAGAAGACTAGCTCCAAAGTTATTGTGTTGGCTTCAGCTTTGGCTCGGTAGCAAGCCATGGCGGTGGTGGCAGTGGTGGCGGGGCCTTCAGAGAATCCTCGACCTGCTGGCCCTCTCGATCTATGACCAGCGTCCACCAAGTATACGGACCAGTTGTATTGCTTGGGGCATTGACCTTTTCGAAGAAGTCGATTGCCGATGTGGTGGCTTCGCCTTCTTGGAGGTTGGAGTAGTTGCGGGCTTCGCCGCAACCTCTCCCGGGTTAGAGACTTCGGCCGCGGGGACCTCCAGCCGAGGCCCCGAAGCATCCGGTTCGTCCTCATCCCCCCTCTTCCTCTTGGCTCCGGCCGATGAGGTAGTCAGGTGGGCGAAGTCCGGCAGAGCAGGGAGCCCTCCGAGGTCGAGCGCGGTCCATACTCTGTTCCAGCGCTCCCAGGATCCCACCAGTGCGAGGCGCTGGGTCTACTCCTCGGGGGTCGGAGTCCCAACGACTCGATCCGCTGCCGCGATGGCCTCCTCCGGGGTCCTCATTTCGAGGTCGGCTTCATGAAAGGTTTAAGTTAGAAGTGAAAATCTACGAAGTATAAAAGGCGAAGAGGTTGTGAAGCCTTACAAAAGCGGTCGAAGGCCAACTCGCTAAGTTCCCCTCGACCCGAAGCCTGGAAGAGCCCCTCCGTCCAGGAGCGCGCGAGGGGGCTGAGCCGGAGGGTGATGAACTCCTCCGCGAGGTCCCTCATGCTCATCTTCGCCGCCACTCTCCGGAGCAGCAAGATCCTCGAGCGAAGGATGTCTTCGCTGGTCTTCACCACCCCTTCGCGTCGGTACAAGATGTGGGCGTTGGTACTCCGAAGGGGGGAGTTCGCGCCGACGGAGGCGTAAAACCACTCCTGATCCCACTTCGAGTACCACTTGTTGTTTACAGCCCTCGCCGGGAAGGCGTCCTGGAACTCCTTCCGGAGCTGGAAGTTGGCGCTGCCGAAGGCCAGTGCCCTCTTGACGTGGTCTGTCCCCTCCCTCAGCTTCGGCTGGCAGTTGGCATCGTGGAGGGCGACGAAGACGTCCGCGCGGCCCTCACAGCCCTCGGCCTCATAGCCCATTCGAAGACAGCCAACCTTGCCACCGCGTTGGGCGAAAGTTGAGGGAGCTCGAGGTTGTAAGCCTTGAGGACTTCGCTCAGCATCCCCACTGCTGGCAGCCCAAGGCCGGCTTCGAAGAAGGCCTCGAACACCACTACTTCATCAGCCCGAGGCCTCGGCACGGCCTCCGACTTCTCCGGGACCCGAAGCTGGATCTTTGCCGTGATCCTCCCTTCGCAGGCCCTCTGGACCGACTCCTCCGTGGAGATCGAAGCCCTCATCTCCAAGGTCTGCTCGAACTTGTCGGAGGGCGTCCGAAGGTCCCTCGGCCCCATCCGCCTAGGCGGAGGCTTCGCCGCTGCAGCCGCTACCGCTTGCAGTTGGACGGAGCTCGAGCTCGGGCCCAAAGCCAAGGACTTCGCCATTGCCTTCTTCAGCATCTCGGTGGAGCTTCAGCGTGAAGGGCTAAAGCTGGCGAAGGGCTAAAGCTAGCGAAGGGCTAAAGCTAAGCGAAGGGTGCTCTACGCGAAGCTAGGAAGAAGAGGAGAGCGAAGGTTGTAAGGCACTGAGAAGAAAGCAAATGAGAGCATGCCGAAGCCGCACACGGTAAACCCCTATTTATAGGCGCGGTAAGAATTCCAACAGTCGTGGGCCGAACCCACTGCCAGGTGGGCCTCCAGCGAAGGCGAAGCGGCCCAGTGCGGGGTAATGGTAACTTTCTAGCCGTTGCGGAGCCATTTGGGTTCCCGAGGCCCTTCTAACAAACTAGCGCAGGCATTTATTTCGTGTAGTTTTCGAGGTCACCTTCGGTCCGAGCTCCGAAGGCATGTTTTATATGAAGTTGTATTTTGCAGGTCATTTGTCCTAAAGGCGCGCGCACCCCTTCATCCCGAAGGCCTACACGCGAGGGGCTACTGTTGGGGGAATATATTTCCCTTGAACAGGGGTCAAATGACGTCAGCATCCGACAGCCTTCGGCCCAGAGCCCAACACTATCGAAGCCTGTTTCCTCCCTAAGAGTTGTTTTCAGGTCCCAAGGTGCCCTTCGGAGCCTGCAGCTTCAGAGCCCCCAGTTCGGGGGGTCCGGCTCGGAGCCCCCAGTTCGGGGCCCACCCTCCGGGCGCAGGACGCCACCCTCCGGGCGCAGGTTGCCGGAGGCCACCCTTCGGGGCGCAGGATGCCGGAGGCCATCCTCCGGGCGCCCACTCCGGGGGCCCCCAGTTCGAAGGCCCGGCTCCGAGACCCCCGTTCGGAGCCTTGTTCGGAGCCTTGCTCGGAGCACGCTTCGAAGCCCCCTTCGGGGTGCACTTCGAATCCCTCTTCGCAGCCTCTGCCAGAAAGGCTCCGGCCCCTACTTCGAAGCTCAGGAAATATCTAACTACAGGCCATACCAGGGGCCCCTCCGCCCCTGGTATGTCGTTTAGCTGGTCAAAAGCCTGGCACAGCCTGAAATGTCTGTAAAGCTGTAAAGCTGTAAAGTACCTTTGTACCATAGCTAGCCCTTTTTTCCCTTTCTGCCCCTGTAAGCGTAGGGCTCATAGGGGGCATCCCGGTCTTTTCCTTTGGCCTGCGTGCCTATAAAAGCAGGGCCCAGCCCTTGTAACGGAGCGACACGCTCAAGGGGGGCAAGAGACCCTGGAATTATTGCTCCATACTGGGGCATACCATGCCAAATCCACCACAACTGGACGTAGGGCTATTATCTCCCAGGAGAGGCCCGAACCAGTATAAACCTTTTTCTCCCTCTGTTAGAACCCTTCGAGGTTCATTCTCCACATCACACTCCACCTCATAAAACCTGCTGGAACTAACGCAATTGTTCCAACATCGTCCTTGACAATGATCTTTGTTATAATTTCACCTTCGGGGCTTGTCCTGGGGGAGGGTATCTTCGAGAGCTCACTTGACGCGGGGCATCCTCCGAATGGTCTTGTACATTATTTATCTGTCTAGGATCAAGGGGTGGACCATGGCCGTACTCCGCCCTTCGCACCATAGCTTGGTCGCCGAAGACTGTTAGCACTCCTCCTTGTGTAGGCATCTTCAGGCATAGATAATTGTGATGGGACACAGCACCGAATTGATTTAGCATTCCCCTTCCAAATATAACATTATAGACATAAGGGGCGTCGACGACGTCAAATATCACCTCCTCTAATCTAGCTAGGAGCCGTCTCCAAAGGCAACCTCGAGGCCTATTTGGCCGAGAGCATCGAGAGGAGGGCCTGCGAAGCCTTGAAGCGGACAAGCTGCTGGAAGTAGATGCTTCCGCGGGATGCACAACTAGTCGAAGGCCTAGACGAAGATAATATATGCGGATCTTCCGCCATCAACCAGCACCCTCCGGACCTCCATTCCTACAATGTCAGTAGTGATAACAAGGGGGTCCACATGTGGGAATTTAATACCCGCTGCATCAGCTGCGGAGAAAGATATAGGCACATGATACCACTCGGGCATTTCAACAGCCGACGAGGAGGTCCCAATATGCCCTACTTCGTGAACATATTCTCGCTATTGCCGTTTTGACATGCCACCCAAGGCTCCTCCTCCAAAGATTGGGAGAACTACTCCCTTGTCACGATCTTGTGTATATTCTTGCTTCGGAGGTGGCATAACACTAGCCACTGAAGGCTGTCTTGGGGCTTCAATGTTGTCTACATGTCCAACGGTCTGCACCGGCTCTGAATGTGTCTCGGGAGGGGCTCGGTCAGTAGTTCCACGACCAAAGCTCCTCTCGAGGTACTCGCTCCACAGATCTAGTATAGACTTACATGCAACAGAAGAAGGCTTGGCCTATGCCCGCCGGCTTCCCTGGTGGCCTCTAGCCGCTGACCTTGTTTCCCACAGCTTGCGGATTTTTAGGGGGCAATTTGGATGAAGAGGGGCAATGTTTAAAACTTCGGAGCGAGGATGCTTTCGCCCTCTTCATCCGTCATGCCGGTTGCTGTCGAAGTGGTACCCTTGTTATGGAGTCGAAGTCTTCACTTCAAGTTTGACTTCTTGAAGGACGGTTGGCGAAGATGAAGTCGTCCTTCAGAGCCATCCTTCTTCCGACCTAGCATACTCCTCAAAGTAGGCCATTAGCTGCGCTACTGAGGAAATATGCTTCCGGTGAAGCTTGTCGAGGAGGCCTGCATTTGTGACTCCTTCTTGTGTTGCATCAACTATGGATGATGCAGATAGCCCTCTTATCTGCGACTTCGTATGAGCGAAGCGCTTGAAAAATTGCCACAAAGTTTCTCCAGGTTGCTGCTTCACCTGAAAAAGACTCCCGGTAGACATAGGGGGCACGAAGGTCCCTTCGAAGTTACTCACAAACTTCCTTCTCAATTGCTCCCAAGATCCAAGTGATCCTGGTTTCAAAGACCAGAACCAACGTAGAGCAACTCCTTCGAACGCAAGGGGGAAACACTTCACCATTGTGTCATGGACCCCTCCACTGGCTTCGATTGCTAAAGCATAAGAGCGGGAGAATTCTTTGGGATCTTCCTCTCCGGAGTACTTACACAGCTTCGAAGTCTTGAATTTGGGGTCGAAGTGCACTTTCTACAAGTCTGGGTGTAACGAAGATTCATCATCGAAAGAAGCATTCTCGGTGCTTCTCTGAATCTCAGAATATTCAGGATAGAAGGTAGGAACATCAGCTTGAGGTACCTCCAGGATGATAGGGCTAGCTTGAGGGTGAAGCCTGTCGGCAACTTCCTGTCTCCACCTTCTCACTTCGGCCTGAAGACGAGCCATTGGGGTTGCCACGTCGTCAGGATGATCTTCATTTCCTCCGGAGGGGACTTCCGGGTCTTGAGAACTGAAGAAGTCAGTTCGGAGCACAAATGGAGCCACGGGAGAGGCTCCGTCAGTTGAAGCATGGATGGAGTCTCAAGAGGGGCTCCGTATGCTTGAGGAAGAGTACTCGTTTCTGGGGTTTGTGGTGGGAGGACCACGAAGGGTCCTCCGACCTCGGTGGTGTTCGAAGATCTCAACCCAGAGGTCTGAGAAAACCTTCGGAAGGGACTAGTGCCTAGGCTCCGCTTAGGAGGCATGGCTCTAGGAAAGGATTGGTAAAGAACGAAGTTTCTGTACTAGGTTCCCCACGGATGGCACCAACTGTTGGTGTAAAAGATTACGCTAACAGGTTTAAAGAACTAAAGTGTTTAACAAACGAAGTGTCTATTTAAGAAAACTATTCCAAGCCTCTGAGATGGATAATAGCTTGAGATAGTTCGAAGTGTGTATTGAATATCTGAGTATTCGATGCCCTTTATAGAGTGAAGGGGGTATTTATAGACTGAATACATAGGGAAAAGACTTCTTTACCCTCTAATTACAACCGACTAAGAAGATACTGCTCAATATTCTTCATAGGGTTAAAAGAGTAAAAGATTAGTCTAATCATTGAGAAGATAAATCTTCTATCCTCGCTGGCAACACCCCTTCGGGTGAAGAGGCTTAGCCATTGAGAAGATAAATCTTCTATCCTCGCTGGCAACACCCCTTTTGGTGAAGAGGCTTCGGGAGGCTCCGTCACACCGAATACTATGAAGTCTTGACGCTGTATGCATCTTCGGAGATAAAGCTTCAGACTTTGTTTCTTCTGCTTGTGCTAATATGGAAGTTTCTTTGACTTCTAGAGGATGAAATATTTTCCCCCAATAGTAGCCCCTCGAATACTTCTCTCTAAATGGCCATCCTTAGAATCATTCAGAAGTGGAAAGTCTTCGGACCAAATTATGTGCGGAGACGTTCACGAAGATGGCTTCAGAGACAGATCCCTTGCGGAGCCAATATAGTCATTAGTCTTAAAAGTCGTTAGACTCCAGAGCCGTTAGACTCAGAAATAGAGCTGTTACTCTCTGAGAAGGCTATCAATCACTCTGTCTCCATTGGTTGTAAATTTTCATGAAACATTCCTACAAGTTATGATGGCGTCAAATCTATAAGGCAACCAAATGGCGCATTGTAACATATAGTACAAAGAATTTCCAGCACGATAAATAGGAAAGTAAAAGTGAACTTCGGATACTTTACCAATTGTTTTCACACATCACCTTTATTCTTCCTGAGCGCACATTTTCAAACACTCTTTTTCTCCGATGGCGAAGACTAGTCACAAAGTCCTCGTTCCTACTTCGACCTTAGCTCGGCAACAGGCGATGGCGACGGCCGTGATAGTGGGGCCTTCAGATAATCCTCATCCCACAGGTGCTTCCAAACTCTATCTAGCGTAAACAAAGTATACGGACCAATCGTATAGCTTGGGGGTGTCGTCCCGTTCGAAGAAGTCGATTGTTGTGGCAATCACGGGAAAGATGGGGCTCGGAATAAAGGTTCGCTAGCCTGGGAAGGAGGTGATCCCGGTTCCACACGTTGGAGAGGTGGTGGTATTCGAGGCTTGCTTTGAAGCTGGATTAGGACTCCTAGTGGTGGATTTCCTGACCGAGGTACTGAGACTATTCATGTCACCCTGCCTCAACTTTCCCCCAACCGAAGACCTTTACTGGACTCGGAGGGGAGAAGATGGTGGTTGCCTTTGGGTGCATAAACTTTCAACTCCGCGATGAGTTCTAGGATCGGTTCCCAGCGAAGGCCATCAATGACAGGAGGTACTTCGACTGGATTCTTCATTGGTTCTATGCCAAGGTAGGGACAGCTTGTGCCTTTGCGGGGCCCTTGGAGGATATCTTTTACCGGAGGGAGGTGGAGGTCCATTCGGACCTAAGCCAACATCAGGTCTGCCTTGGATTGTTGCACTCTGTGAGCCATCGCATGAGCATGCGTGACTTGGCGAAGGAGTTCATCGGGCTTCGGATTCCTCCTCTGATGGCTGCCTGGCTGATCAACTTCGAAGCAAACCCAGAGGGGGGACTCCGGGAAATTCCTTCGAGCTCCGCAAGTAAGCTCCTCACATATCTTGTATCAAGGTGTTTTGCACACAATATCGATTTTATTGAAATGACTTAATCAAATGATATCTTATCTTTTAGCTCCACGTGTGACTTTGACTCTGGAACAAATTGTCTAGGTTACGGAGAAGGTCCTCGAAGCCCCTACGCCCATAGAAAAGGAGCGAAGGGTAAGCTGGTTGGGACTTGGGAGCAGTTCAATCGAGTATGGAGCGTACTCGGAGTTGAGCCCCCAACCCTTCCAGACTGGTTTGCTCTGGAACAGGCTCCGAAGAAGAGGAAAGCTAAGGCGAGGTCTTCGGGACCGGTGAAGACGCCTGCAAAGAAGGTGGTACACAAGTCCGAAAGCTCTTACCCCTTCGAAGCCTCATGTCTCATCGTCGGAGCAATGCAAAGAGGAACACGATGTAGACGTGGAGATGGCGGAGGAGTTTGAAGCTCTTCTTGCTGAAGACGAAGGATCTCGGATGGGAACCGAGGCCTCCGTTCAAGACGGCGTAGTGGTGGCGCCGATTGTTGAAGATAATCTTGAGCTGGCGGAGACTAAAAATGTTCTATCTAGCTAGGCGGTCGCCCCTGCTATGGAGGAACGTGGAGTGGAGACTGAAGGGGCTCAAGTCCCATCTACAGAAGTCTCGACTCTAGACAAAGTGATAGCTGATGTGGTCGAAGAAATCTCTACAGTTGTTCCTTCGGTTCGAACTCCGGAGTCCGAAGAGGACTTCGGTTAGATGTTTGAACCTCCAAGCAGTCTAGTGCTGCTCATCTGGCAACAAGGTGCTAGAGGTAAGCCTTAGCTGAACACACCTCTTTTTTCTTTACCTGCACCATTTAAATAATATCGTATACCTTTGGTTTCATAGAATCAGCTCTAGTGGAGGTGACTCCTGCTACAGAGATGGTCCCAGAGCTTGAGGCAGCTTCGGTGCCATCATCGGCTACAACACAGGAGGTAGCTCCAGGATCGGAGGTAGTTCTGAAGGAGGTGACAGGCCCTAGAAAGGGTAAAGGCAAAGGTTGGCCCATGCCTGCTCCCGCTCTAGGGTAGACTCCATCTGAGTCTACAGACGGAGGCCAATCAATAGAGGCCTCCGAGGATGCTTCATTGTGCTCCGGTCCTTCTCCTACCGATGACGATCAGAGTGCCTTGTCAAGGCTCCCTCTCCTGGCCCCTTTCTTGAAAGGAGGACAGGGTTTTGGACTTTGCTAGAGCCTCTAGCTCGAGCTAGTCGCGAGGTTGGGGAGACTGAACTGGTCTCCATCCTTGGCGAGGCCGAAGGGTCTGAGCTTGATGTTGCTCTCGAACGAGCGGCTTACCAGGTACGAGGGACCTACAAAAATTAGTTTAATCTAAACATGTATATAATTTACTTACATTGCTCTTCTTTTCCTTTCCAGCACGTTGTTTTAGCTCGAGTGGCTGCTATGTCGAACGAGTGAAAATGCAACCGGCTCAAGAAGAAGGTGACGGCTCTTCAAGGGAGTCTTACCGACTCCAAGAACCGAGCTTCAAGCTTGGAAGAGATGGCCCTGGTAGAGCGGAGCGCTAAAGCCAGGATGGAAACTGCCAAGATGAGCTCGAAGCTAAACAGGTAGTGCTCCGGGCCGAAGTTGAAAGGCTTCGAGGAGAGCAGGAAGCTTCGGGAGCCGAGCTTGTAAAGCTCCGAGAAGAGCAGCAAATCTTTGCTGAATATGTGAAGAAGTTGCTCGAACAAAAAACTGTCCTTATGACAGAAACGGCCAAGCTCTCCTCTTTAATATGCGAAATGATTGAGTCGAGCAAGGCATTGGCTGTGGAGAAATAAAGTGTGAGAGCGCGGCCTCTGAAACCATGGATGTCCTTCGGAGTGTTCTAGAATATTTCGGAACTTTGTGCGCTTCTTCGTCGTCGGCCAACAACTCTCTGCTACGGAAAATGAAGATGATCCAAGCAGCAGTGAAGACAATGAAGACTTCAGGTTCTCGGTATGGAGAGGTCTTCGGCCAAGTAGCCTCTCTCGAAGTGCTTCGTTACTTCGAGGACATCGGACTTTCTGTCTCACCGGAACCCGGAGCAGCCCCCACTATCTTTGGCGGTGACCGACTACTGACCCCTTTGCCTGACGTGGTCGTAGCTTGGGAGGCTTTTTAGCCATCCTGGAGAGCTGAAGGCCGGTCAGCCATGAAGGCATGGATCGATGAAGGCCTCTGAGAAACCAAGGGTTGGTTTCGGAGTCTGTGATGAGTGATTGATAGATTTTACCCTCTGATTCGAAGGGGTCCCTCCAAAGGGGTTCGGAGGTTGTTTCACCGAAGGGTTCGGGGCTCTGGTTGCTGCAGCTGTTGTAGCGGAGTGTGCCTGTCGGAGGGGTCCGACAGTACACGATGATTGAGTTGTACCGAAGGGCTCGGTACTTTGGGTGGTACACCGGAGTGTGTATCGAAGGTTGTTTACCCGAAGAAGTCTCCGGGGTACTGGATACACTTGTTTGTTTTTCTGTGGTGCGCAGGTGACTTCGAAGGTGACGGACGGTTCGTAGCAAGTGAACCTGGGTCAAGTGGGAGGCTTGATGCCAGGGGAGCAGGGAGCTCCGTCACGAAGGCTGCGGAGGGGTCGAGGTCGGACCTTGGGTCGAGGTGCGCTAGGAGAAGGCAGTAAGTGTGGAGTGTGGCTCCGGTGAAGGTACTCCGATACGAAGTCCTCGGATGCGAGGCACTTCGAAGGGTACTCCGAATGGAGTGACTTCGGAGTATGGTGGACCAAGTCCTCAGCAATGAGGCAAGGCGTTCGAAGTGTGCTCCGGAGGGAGGCACTCGAAGGTATACCCGACAAAGGTCTCAGAAGTCGAGGTGCATCGAAGGCATGGTCTAAGTGAGGATCGTCGAGGAGTGTGCTCGAGGAGAGACACTGCGACGAAGTGCTCATGGAATGCTTCATGCGGAGGCCTTGGACGAAAGAGGGACTTCGAAGGGTGGTACTCCGAAGGTGGGGCTTCGGAGTGAAGCTGACTTCGGAGTGAGGCTGGCTTCGGAGTGAAGCTGACTTCGGAGTGAGGCTGGCTCCGGAGTGAGGCTGACTTGAGGTACTTCGGCCATGCATGGCTTCGGTACATGGACTGACGGAGTTAGAGTTGGGAGAAGCTGCGAAGCCGTGGTGGTACACTCCGAACGTGTTGGTGTGAAGGCCCAAGGGCTTTGACGTCTTCGGCTCAAAACCGTCACTGTATCAAAGGCTGACTTTGGTGAAGCGAAGGCCGTCAGGCTCAAGGCTTCTTACTGAAGCTACCGCACCCCTCGCGTGCAAAGGGGGGCTTCAGAAGGATCCAAAACTGCAAAGGTTGACAGCGTCTGCTCTGCAAAAGCTGGTGTTGTCCCCTCTGCGAAGCTGACAAAAGAAGCCTCCAAATAAAGTAGACTACCAGTTGTATGCCCCTATTCTGATGAGACAAAAATAGTGTAAACCCTAGGGGTAAAGTAGTCTATTCACAGGGCTGAATAGTGCCTATAAATAGTGGAGGCTAGCTAGGTCACATCAACACTTTGAGCAGCCATTTTGAGCTCCTGTGCTAGCCGCCACATACTCTTTGTATTCATCCTGTGAGTTCATTTTGTGTTCCCTGTTCAAGCAATGAAGCTTTGATTCTGTTTTCATTTACTGCTTGAACTTGTATGTGTACTTCACTACATGCTTTGATCTCTCTGTGTCTCACTTATTTTGAGTTGAGTTTGTGCACTGAATCTTTTTTGGAGAAGTGTGTGAGAAGCCTGTTCGAGTGAAGTGTGTGTTTTTCAGTGTCTGTTCGCTCTGTGTAAACTGGAGGCTAGACCTCTCTGATTACTAGCGAAGCACTGTTCTTGCCTTAGATCGAAGCCCGTTTCTTTCTGTGTCGAAGTCCTCGGTGAAGTATGTTCAGTGTGCGTTTAGACCTTCGAAGTACGAAGCCCAGCACCAGTTGTTGTTGCTGAGTATTTGGTTGAAGTCTGCAGAGGGAAGTCCGCTCTTGCGAAGGGTGAAGTGTGAAGCCTGCTCGAAGGCACCCAGTGTGCTGAGCCTGCACTAACTTAGCAGATCTGATCGAAGTCCTCTGAGGGAAGTCCGCTCTTGCGAAGGGTGAAGTGCGAAGCCTGCTCGAAGGCACCCTGTGTGCGAAGCCTCCACTGACTTAGCAGAGCTAAATTTCAGGGTTGTGGGTGGAGCGAAGTCTTCTTGGCTTCGAACTTTTGCTCCTTGCGAAGCCTGTGTTTCGGAGCTGTGAAATACCTCCGAACAAGAACATCGAGGGTGTGTTCGAAGCATGTTCCGTATAAGACAGAAGTAAAACAGAAGGCCATTTTTAGTCTGAAATTTTAAAAGCTCCCAATCACCCCCCTCTGGTCGCCGTTTTCGGTCCAACAATCTCCATCAAAAGCAAGTGCGGGCGCAGCCTTCGAGCAGCAAGCCTCCTTAGGGCTCCATTATGTAAAAACTTATGTTTTTGTCTTCTTTTGAATAAAAAGAGTTATTTGGAAATGTTTTTAGGCTTTCCGACCTTTTTGGATGAACTAGAAGTATTAGAGGTTAATGAACGGCTTCGCCAATAGTGGGCTACCTTCAAAGCCTTAAGACCTCACAGGCGTCCTCAATTTTCAATTCCTCGAGGGAGCCATGGAGAGGTTATACTTGAAATATGTAAAGAAATATTAGCCTGCATTAAGAAGGAGAAGGGGAAGAAGAAGTTGTTAATATAGCATCTTCATCTTCGGAGGACATTGATTGGTCCGAAGAAGAGTGGTCTGGTGAGGAGAAACGAAAGAGTATCCCCGAATGACTTCGGACCTAGGCCGAGCTTCAACAAGAAAAAAGAGAATTTTGAGCTTCGAAGAAGGGGAAACGGATTAAACGAAAAGTTCTGAAGACTCCGGGCTCTGGGACAAGTCGCCTTCGAAGCCGAGCTAACTCTGAGTCTAGCTCTGGGGATAGAAGGGGTCTTCACTTTCTTCTTGGCTTAGACACTGATTTTTCCTAATGTAATATAATTTATTGAGTAATATAAACTAAAATGCTTCGAAATTGTCTCATTATCTACTAGCCCATCTTTGAGGGTAAGCACCCTTGATTTTCAAGTGAAGATGGTTACGCACAACGATTGTAATGCCTGCTAAGAGTACAATTTCAATAACTTTTATTTTCGGAGGCTCGGAGCCCCTGATTATATTGAATAAGAATTAAGAACTAGTAGTATGAAATTCGAATAGATGGTCGCTAGGGACCTCGGAGGTCTCTTCGAACCCATTGGTTAGGAGTTCGTAAATGGTAGCTTAGTACTCTTTTTTGGATGTATTGTAATCCGATAATTCTGGTCACTTCGGACTCTTTTATGGATGCTTTCAAGATGATTCCTCGGAATCCGTGTGATTTGGTCTCTTTGGACTCTTTTTACGGATTTCAAGCCAGTGGCTCGGAATCCATTTTTCATGGTATTCTCCGACTCTTTTTACGGATGCTTTCAAGCCAGTGGCTCAGAATCATCTTGGGAAGCATGTATTACTCGAACCATAGGCTTTATTAATTCAAAATGTGTTTACAAATTATTACAGGGAGCCCCTAAGCGAAGTATCGCTTAAGGTGCTCCACATGTCATGCATGCTTCAACTCTTCACCTTCTAAATTAGCTAATTTAAAAGATCCAGGGCGTCCTGATCGTAGGATGATATATGGTCCTTCCCATTTATTTCCTAATTTCCCCGGAGCAATAATGCTTCGCAATACTAAATGGTCCGGTTTAAGTTCATTAAGCTTTATTTCAGATCATACCAAGTCTTTGTCTGATGTTGATACTTCATCAGGTTAGCAACAGCTTGAAGTCTTGTTTCTTCAGTTAAATCCAGTGAAGTGTGTCTTTCATTATCCATTTCAGGTTCGGAGGTGCAGAGGGATCCTCCTTTGAGCTCCATCAGCGTCATGGCTTCATCTCCGAATAGTAATCTAAAAGGGGTGAAACCCGTGGACCTTTCTTGAGTGGTCCGAATGGACCACAAAATATTCAAAAGTTCTTCGGTACATAGCCCCTTTGCTAATCCTACTATTCTTCGATTCAAGCCTTATAAGATATTACCATTAGCTTGCTCGACGGCTCCGTTGGATTGGGGATGATGGACAGCTGCAAAGCACATTTCAATACCAAGACCTTCGTAGAACTCTCTAAAGGTTTCAGCATCGAACTGAGTGCCATTATCAATTGTCAGCTATCTGTGCACTCTGAATCTGCAAATAATATTTTGCTAGAAAAATTTTTGCATATTCTTTGAAGTGATAGTGGTGAGGGGTTCTGCTTCGACCCACTTAGAAAAATACTCAATTTATACCAATGCAAATTTTAGGTTGCCCTTTGCCATTGGGAAGGGGCCAATAAGATTCATTCCCCACCAGGCCATCGGCGACACCGGAGTAATAACTTGAAGATGTGCTGGTGGACGATGACTCTGTCTTCCCATCCATTGACAACCTTGGCAAGTGCGGACAAAAGCCTCCACATCAGCTACTATTGTAGGCCAATAGAGCCCCTAGCGAAGTGTTTTGCCTACTAAAGCTCGAGGGGCAAGATGGCTACCACAAGGCCTTCATGAATTCTCGGAGTATGTGTTGGCCTTCGGCTTGGGAAATACATCGGAGCAGGGGAGAACATACTATGGACTTGTATAAAATACTGTTGACAATATGATAATTCCGGACTCTTAACTGCAGTATTGATAGCTTAGGGCCTTTAGGCAAATTAGCTTCGTCTTGCAATAACTCCATAATTGAACTTCGCCAATCGGTGCTTGGTATGCAAAGGACCTCCGTAGGAGGGGGTTGGGGCACCAAAGGGGAGGCAAGCTCTTCATAAAAGCTCCTTCCAGGATATCTAGGGCTCCGCTGCAGCTTTTGCCAAGATGTATGCTTGTATGTTGTCAGCTCGTGGGATGCTCCGGACAGAGATCCCTTTAAATGCTTATTCAGTATTGCCGATCTCTTCTAGATATTTAGCAAGTTGTGGATGCCTAACTTGGAAACTTTATCAACACGCCCTGCTACAATTTGGGAATCTGTTTTATAAAAACTCTTGTAGCACCAAGGGCACGTGCCTTGCAAAGACCTAGCAAAATTCCTTCGTACTCTGTAATATTATTAGTGGAATTAAAGTTGAGCCTTGCGGAGTACATTGCTTTCTACCCTGACGGTGAAATTATGACCGCTCCGGCACCTGCTCTGGATGCTTGAAAAACTCCATCAGAGTATATGGTCCATATGCCTTTGTTTGACTCTTCCGGAGCCCACACTGCAGATAGAGTCCATTCTACTACAAAATTAGCCACCACTTGTGACTTCATTGTTGTTCTTGCTATGAAGGAGATGCCAAAGGGGGCTAAACTCAACGACCCACTTTCCAATTCTCCCCGTAGAGTCCTTGCTTCAGAGCATATCTCCTAGAGGATAAGAAGTTGGTACAATTACATTATGTGCTAGAAAATAATGGCGTAATTTCCTCGAAGCTAGTACCAGGGCATAAGTAAACTTTTCTAGCTCGGAGGTACCAATTTTTTGCTCCAGATAAGGCTTCTAACGTAAAATAAATCGAATTTTGTACCAACTTCCCGTTGAAATCCTTTTCTTGAACAAGGATCACACTGACAGCGGAGCCTGTAGCTGCAAGATAGAGAAGAAGAGTGTCATTTGTGATGGGCACAGTGAGTGTTGCAAGGTTGCCAAGATAGTCTTTGATATCGTGGAAACTCTTCTAGCACTCCGGTATCCATGCAAAATCTTCAGACCCTTTTAAGGCTTTGAATATTGGGAGGCTTCGTTCTACGAACCTTGCCAAAAATCTGCTAAGGGCCGCGAGGCATCCGGCAAGCTTCTAGACTTGCTTCAAATTTTCCGGCGGAGCCATTCTTTGCAATGCACTTATCTGTGTTGGGCTAGCTTCGATCCCCTGCTCGAGACTAAATACCCTGGCGATTTTCCAGCTTGAGCCCCGAAGATACATTTTTTGGGGTCGAGGCGAACTCCACATGCTCGGAGGCTCTCAAAAGTATCTACTAAGTCTATACTATGTTGGTGCTTTAAAGAACTCTTTATTACAATATCATGCATATAGGCCTCGATATGGCGACCTATCTGGTGACCTAGAGCCTTAGCAATCAACCTTGAAAAAGTTGCCCCGGCATTTCTTAAGCCGAAGGGCATTCTAACATAACAAAAGACTCTCGATGGAGTTATAAGCTTGTCTCAGCTTCGTCTTTGTGTTTTAACCATATTTGATGATATCCGGAGTACGCATTGAAGAAACTCAAAAGCTTAGAGTCAGCGGTGGAGTCAATGAGTTGATCAATGTGGGCATGGGGTAGTGGTCACGTGGGCATTCTTTATTCAAGGATGTGAAGTCAATGCACATGCGCCACTTGCCGGAGGCCTTTTTCTTAACGAAGACGGGGTTGGCTAACCACTCCGTATGGGCCACCTCTCTAATGATCTCGGCCTTCAACAACTTTTCCACCTCTGCTTTAACAAGGTCTGCCCTTTCTCTCAACAATTTGTGGAGCCCCTGGCGAACAGGTCGAACACTTGGGTTGACGAGCAGGCTGTGCTTAATGATGCTTCGGTCGACTCCGAGAATATCTTTGTCGGACCAAGCAAAGACATCCAAGTTTTCTTTAACTACTTCTTCCAGTGAAGTAGCAATTTTTAAAGGCAATTCCTTGCCAAACTGGATGGGATATTCTTTGTCGTCTGTTGGGGGAATATATTTCCCTTGAACAGGGGCCAAATGATGTCAGCATCTGACAGCCTTTGGCCCAGAGCCCAACACTATCGAAGCTTGTTTCCTCCCTAAGAGTTGTTTTCAGGTCCCAAGGTGCCCTTCGGAGCCTCCGCTCGGAGCCCCCAGTTCGGGGGTCCGGCTCGGAGCCCCCAGTTCGGGGGTCCGGCTCGGAGCCCCCATTCGGGGGTCCGGCTCGGAGCCCCAGTTCGGGGCCCACCCTCCAGGCGCAGGTTGCCGGAGGCCACCCTTCGGGGCGCAGGATGCCGGAGGCCATCCTCCGGGCGCCCCTCCGGGGGCCCCCAGTTCGAAGGCCCGGCTCCGAGACCCCCGTTCGGAGCCTTGTTCGGAGCCTTGCTCGGAGCACGCTTCGAAGCCCCCTTCGGGGTGCACTTCGAAGCCCTCTTCGCAGCCTCTGCCAGAAAGGCTCCGGCCCCTACTTCGAAGCTCAGGAAATATCTAACTACAGTCCATACCGGGGGCCCCTCCGCCCCTGGTATGTCGTTTAGCTAGTCAAAAGCCTGGCGCAGCCTGACACATCTGTAAAGCTGTAAAGCTGTAAAGTACCTTTGTACCGTAGCTAGCCCTTTTTTCCCTTTCTGCCCCTGTAAGCCAGGGCTCATAGGGGGCATCCCGGTCTTTCCTTTGGCCTGCGTGCCTATAAAAGCAGGGCCAAGCCCTTGTAACGGGGGGACACGCTCGAGGGGGCCAAGAGACCCTGGAATTATTGCTCCATACTGGGCATACCATGCCAAATCCACCACAACTGGACGTAGGGCTATTATCTCCCAAGAGAGGCCCGAACCAGTATAACCTTTTTCCTCCCTCTGTTAGAACCCTTCGAGGTTCATTCTCCACATCACACTCCACCACATAAAAACCTGCTGGAACTAACGCAATTGTTCCAACAGTTGGCGCCGTCCATGGGGAACTTAGTACTAGAAGCTAAGTTCTCTACCACTGTCTGCAACTCGAAGTATGCCTGAGGGGGGAGCTTCGAAGCTTTCTTGCTTCGCGCGCCCTCCAGCAAGGGGCTTCGGGTGCAGCTCGAAGGCCATCTTCGCCTTCCTTCATCCTTCACATACCGGAGCCCACACTCCAGCAAGGGGCTTCGGGTGCAGCTCGAAGGCCATCTTCGCCTTCCTCCATCCTTCGCATACCGGAGCCCACCCTCCGGCAAGGGGCTTCGGGTGCAGCTCGAAGGCCATCTTCGCCTTCCTCCATCCTTCACATACCGGAGCCCACCCCTCAGCAAGGGGCTCCGCTACACATGTCGGAGGTCGCCGAAGCCCCAAGGGCTACGAGGCCACCCTTCAACTACTTACGAGGTATGGCTACTATCTGAAGTGTTACTTCGATGCACAATGTCGCGATTACCTGATATATATTCGAAGCCCAGCTTCGCCTTGAAGTTCGAAGCCCTCCTTCGCCTTCAAAGCAAACTCTGCCCCCATCTTACTGAGAAACATTCGAAGCATTGCTTCGCATAATCAAAAACCTGAAGCCCTGCTTCGCCTTACAGAATCCGGAGCACCCCTCCGAAGGCTACACAGCGCCTCCGGGCCCGTAGTAGTGGGCTTTGAGACTTCCGAGCGACGGCTCGGCAAGTCCGGGATTCCAGGCTCCGGCCTGATGCATCCCCGGGTCGAAGGTGGCCCAGGGTCGTAGGAGGCCCAGAGTCAAAGGAGGCTCAGAGTCGAAGGTGACTCACATTATCACAGGTTCGGTGAATCCACACCAAATATCCTTCTCATTACAGGACCAAGTTCCGAAGCCTTGCTTCATTATCCAAACACGCTCCGAAGCCTTGCTTCGCGTGTTCATATAATATACGCCTAAGCGTCTCGAAGTCATACTTCGCTAGAATCTAAGTGCGTTTCAGAGCCTCGCTCACGCACAGCATCCAAATCCTAGCATGCCGAAGCATGCTTCGCTAAATTTGGTTATACTGAAGCCTTGCTTCGCACCGAGTTAGCACGTTCGAAGCCCAAAGAAGGACTTCGCTCAATGAAATTCCGAGCAGCCAAAGCCCTGCTTCGCACCAAACTAAAGCGCTCGAAGCCCAAATAAAACTTCATGCGTCGAAGCCGCCAAAAAGCGCACCCTTCGCATCCTTTATTTTTGCCCGCACCAGCAACGGCTAAGTCCCTAGCTGCCACGAGCAAAGGGGGGAAGCATGTATGCGAAATGCGCGAATATAATACGCGGTACGAGCGTGACAAGCTGAAACGTTCGAAGCCAAACAATGCGAAGCATACAAGCAAAGTATGCAAGTATAATCCATTCATTAAATGACAATTGAGAAGTGTGTTATGACAATTGAGAAGTGTGTTACAGATATACTTCGAAAGCAAACTATGAGTAGTCTGTGTCTAAACCTAAGAAGAACCGTGTGCGAGGCCCCAACCCTCGCTTGCCTCTCTTTCGGCCAGGGCCCCCTCGGCTGGACGAAGCCTCGTCGGAGCCCGCTCTCCCACAACCGGCTCGTCCAGGCTCCGAAGCCCGTGGACCTCGTCTTCCACTTTGCAGGTCGCTCCGAGTTAGCGAAACAGGCGGTGCCGTATCGAAGGCAGAGAAGTCTAATTCTTCGTCACCCGCTAAGGCCGTCCGCGAAGGTAAAAACAAAGAACCCGGAAGGTACTCCGTCTTCACAGCGGCTAGCAAATCCTGAGCTACTTCGGAGATGCTTCGCCGTCGGGCCCCCTCGGAAGCTTAAACCGAGGGGGACCTTCGAACCTAGCTACTTCGAGGACCGCCCACAACTGTCGAAGTTCTTCGGAGTCCTCGAGCACTTCGAGGTCTACACTCGGAGGCTGAGCCTACGCAGGTATAAAAGACCCCCGCATTCATATTAATAAGCTGATAAGAGTTTTTACCAAGCCTGCAGCTAAGTATTACAAAAGGCCTAAGGAGATCTACACCTTCGGAGGCGGAGGTGTCGAAGTCGAAGGCTGATCAATCACAGCAGACGCTTTGGATTGGTGGTGTCGAAGGGCCTTCTGGAGGTCGAGGACTGCTTCGCAGCATTGCTCCTTCCTGTGTTCCTGCAGCCGCCGCCAGCTCCGCGAACTTCAGGCAGAGGCGTCACCAAGTGCTGACCCCCGAAGGCCACTGGGGTCACGGAGGTTGCTGCCCGAAGGTGGTCACACCCCGCATCATAGAGCATATGCAACACCCCTTGGCCCGCGACTCGACCGGCCATAAGAGTGAAGCCTGACAGCGCTTCCTCCGCTGTCGAAGCTGCAGTCTTCAATAATCGACGCGGTCCCCAATCGGGTCCTTGTCGCCAAAGTCCGGAGCCCGGCACTCGGTCCCTATTAGCTCAAGGACCTCGGTCAGGCTCTGGGTGGCTTCGCCAAGATTGGCCACGACGAGTCTTCAAGACCCTGAGCCCGTTGGCGGAGCGAAGCATTCTCCTTCGCCTGCCGGGCTTTCGGCGTCCTTCGAAGCCTGGAGCTCCGCGCGGAGCCGAGCCATCTCCGAAGCCCAAGCTTCCTTAGCCTTGTCGGCTTCAGCCTTCGCCGCCTCCGCCGCGGCCAGTCGGCCCACCTTCGTTCTCGGCTTCCACCGAAGCTTCGCGGCGAAGGGCCTCCTTCTCCTCTGCGAGGCGCTCCATCCGCCTATCTGCAGAAGTCGAAGCTGCCGCATTCAGTGCGAAGGCCTACAGAAATTCAAGAAATCATAAGTACTAACGAAAGGCTAAAATATAGTTCGAGGCTGCAAGGGGCTTCGCCTCACCCGTATAAGGACTTCGTTCGAACTGACGAAGAGATCCGTGGGATTCAAGTGGCTAAGTTGGGCCACCAAGTCCCCTGCCTCCGCAGAAGCACAAGCCTCGCGGAAGCCGTGGATCGCCGCCTCCGTCACGCCCTCCCTCGGCTTGAAGGGGTGAACCACTGCCACGGTCGCCTGCGAGGGCTTCGGTGAGGCGGGGCTCAAGCCCACCACGTCGACATCTTCGTCGCTTTGAGGGACCTCGCGGCCTCCGCTGCCTTCATCGTCGGACGAAGTACTTTCGGACTCCGAATCGCTGCCGCTGCCCGCTGCTACTGTCGCTGCTGCTCGAAGCTTCCGTGGGCTTCGCATCGGCGGGCTTCGATCCGGCTTTGCCTATCGGCTTTGTCACGGTGGGCCTCGCGTCATCCTCATCCTCTGCAGGGAGCCAAGTCAAGATCCGCATATTGAAGAGAAGCATGCAAAAAGGGTTTACCTTCGGCGGAGATTTCTTGAAGGAAGGAGGGGCTAAGTGTGCCCTCCAATTCCTTCGCTACGAAGCTGGCGCATCCACCTTCGCGCCCGAAGTTGTTGCAGCCGGAGCATCCGTGGCCTCCTTGGCGGCGGGAGTATGCGCGTCGGCCTCCGCCGCCGAAGGCTTCGCCGCCTTCTTGAGGTTGGAGTAGTTGCGGGCTTCGCCGCAACCTCTCCCGGGTTAGAGACTTCGGCCGCGGGGATCTCCAGCCGAGGCCCCGAAGCATCCGGTTCGTCCTCATCCCCCCTCTTCCTCTTGGCTCCGGCCGACGAGGTAGTCAGGTGGGCGAAGTCCGGCAGAGCAGGGAGCCCTCCGAGGTCGAGCGCGGTCCATACTCTGTTCCAGCGCTCCCAGGATCCCACCAGTGCGAGGCGCTGGGTCTGCTCCTCGGGGGTCGGAGTCCCAACGACTCGATCCGCCGCCGCGATGGCCTCCTCCGGGGTCCTCATTTCGAGGGTCGGCTTCATGAAAGGTTTAAGTTAGAAGTGAAATCTACGAAGTATAAAGGCGAAGAGGTTGTGAAGCCTTACAGAAGCGGTCGAAGGCCAACTCGCTAAGTTCCCCTCGACCCGAAGCCTGGAAGAGCCCCTCCGTCCAGGAGCGCGCGAGGGGGCTGAGCCGGAGGGTGATGAACTCCTCCGCGAGGTCCCTCATGCTCATCTTCGCCGCCACTCTCCGGAGCAGCAAGATCCTCGAGCGAAGGATGTCTTCGCTGGTCTTCACCACCCCTTCGCGTCGGTACAAGATGTGGGCGTTGGTACTCCGAAGGGGGGATGTTCGCGCCGACGGAGGCGTAAAACCACTCATGATCCCACTTCGAGTACCACTTGTTGTTTACAGCCCTCGCCGGGAAGGCGTCCTGGAACTCCTTCCGGAGCTGGAAGTTGGCGCTACCGAAGGCCAGTGCCCTCTTGACGCGGTCTGTCCCCTCCCTCAGCTTCGGCTGGCAGTTGGCATCGTGGAGGGCGACGAAGACGTCCGCGCGGCCCTCACAGCCCTCGGCCCTCATAGCCCATTCGAAGACAGCCAACCTTGCCCACCGCGTTGGGCGAAAGTTGAGGGAGCTCGAGGTTTGTAAGCCTTGAGGACTTCGCTCAGCATCCCACTGCTGGCAGCCCAAGGCCGGCTTCGAAGAAGCCTCGAACACCACTACTTCGTCAGCCCGAGGCCTCGGCACGGCCTCCGACTTCTCCGGGACCCGAAGCTGGATCTTTGCCATGATCCTCCCTTCGCAGGCCCTCTGGACCGACTCCTCCGTGGAGATCGAAGCCCTCATCTCCAAGGTCTGCTCGAACTTGTCGGAGGGCGTCCGAAGGTCCCTCGGCCCCAGCCGCCTAGGCGGAGGCTTCGCCGCTGCAGCCGCTACCGCTTGCAGTTGGGCGGAGCTCGAGCTCGGGCCCAAAGCCAAGGACTTCGCCACGGCCTTCTTCAGCATCTTGGTGGAGCTTCAGCGTGAAGGGCTAAAGCTGGCGAAGGGCTAAAGCTAGCGAAGGGCTAAAGCTAAGCGAAGGGTGCTCGACGCGAAGCTAGGAAGAAGAGGAGAGCGAAGGTTGTAAGGCACTGAGAAGAAAGCAAATGAGAGCATGCCGAAGCCGCACACGGTAAACCCCTATTTATAGGCGCAGTAAGAATTCCAACAGTCCGTGGGCCGAACCCACTGCCAGGTGGGCCTCCAGCGAAGGCGAAGCGGCCCAGTGCGGGGTAACGGTAACTTCTAGCCGTTGCGGAGCCATTTGGGTTCCCAAGGCCCTTCTAACAAACTAGCGCAGGCATTTATTTCGTGTAGTTTCGAGGTCACCTTCGGTCCGAGCTCCGAAGGCATGTTTTATATGAAGTTGTATTTGCAGGTCATTTGTCCTAAAGGCGCGCGCACCCCTTCATCCCGAAGGCCTACACGCGAGGGGCTACTGTTGGGGGAATATATTTCCCTTGAACAGGGGTCAAATGACGTCAGCATCCGACAGCCTTTGGCCCAGAGCCCAACACTATCGAAGCCTATTTCCTCCCTAAGAGTGTTTCAGGTCCCAAGGTGCCCTTCGGAGCCTGCAGCTTCAGAGCCCCAGTTCGGGGGGTCCGGCTCGGAGCCCCCAGTTCGGGGCCCACCCTCCGGGCGCAGGACGCCACCCTCCGGGCGCAGGTTGCCGGAGGCCACCCTTCGGGGCGCAGGATGCCGGAGGCCATCCTCCGGGCGCCCACTCCGGGGGCCCCCAGTTCGAAGGCCCGGCTCCGAGACCCCCGTTCGGAGCCTTGTTCGGAGCCTTGCTCGGAGCACGCTTCGAAGCCCCCTTCGGGGTGCACTTCGAATCCCTCTTCGCAGCCTCTGCCAGAAAGGCTTCGGCCCCTACTTCGAAGCTCAGGAAATATCTAACTACAGGCCTACCAGGGGCCCCTCCGCCCCTGGTATGTCGTTTAGCTGGTCAAAAGCCTGGCACAGCCTGAAACGTCTGTAAAGCTGTAAAGCTGTAAAGTACCTTTGTACCATAGCTAGCCCTTTTCCCTTTCTGCCCTGTAAGCCTAGGGCTCATAGGGGGCATCCCGGTCTTTTCCTTTGGCCTGCGTGCCTATAAAGCAGGGCCCAGCCCTTGTAATGGAGCTACACGCTCGAGGGGGGCAAGAGACCCTGGAATTATTGCTCCATACTGGGGCATACCATGCCAAATCCACCACAACTGGACGTAGGGCTATTATCTCCCAGGAGAGGCCCGAACCAGTATAAACCTTTTTCTCCCTCTGTTAGAACCCTTCGAGGTTCATTCTCCACATCACACTCCACCTCATAAAAACCTGCTGGAACTAACGCAATTGTTCCAACATCGTCCTTGACAATGATCTTTGTTATAATTTCACCTTCGGGGCTTGTCCTGGGGGAGGGTATCTTCGAGAGCTCACTTGACGCGGGGCATCCTCCGAATGGTCTTGTACATTATTTATCTGTCTAGGATCAAGGGGTGGACCATGGCCGTACTCCGCCCTTCGCACATAGCTTGGGTCGCCGAAGACTGTTAGCACTCCTCCTTGTGTAGGCATCTTCAGGCATAGATAATTGTGATGGGACACAGCACCGAATTGATTTAGCATTCCCCTTCCAAATATAACATTATAGACATAAGGGGCGTCGACGACGTCAAATATCACCTCCTCCAATCTAGCTAGGGCCCTCTCCAAAGGCAACCTCGAGGCCTATTTGGCCGAGAGCATCGAGAGGAGGGCCTGCGAAGCTTGAAGCGGACAAGCTGCTGGAAGTAGATGCTTCCGCGGATGCACAACTAGTCGAAGGCCTAGACGAAGATAATATATGCGGATCTTCCGCCATCAACCAGCACCCTCCGGACCTCCATTCCTACAATGTCAGTAGTGATAACAAGGGGGTCCACATGTGGGAATTTAATACCCGCTGCATCAGCTGCGGAGAAAGATATAGGCACATGATACCACTCGGGCATTTCAACAGCCGACGAGGAGGTCCAATATGCCCTACTTCGTGAACATATTCTCGCTGTTGCCGTTTTGACATGCCACCCAAGGCTCCTCCTCCAAAGATTGGGAGAACTACTCCCTTGTCACGATCTTGTGTATATTCTTGCTCGGAGGTGGCATAACACTAGCCACTGAAGGCTGTCTTGGGGCTTCAATGTTGTCTACATGTCCAACGGTCTGCATCGGCTCTGAATGTGTCTCGGGAGGGCTCGGTCAGTAGTTCCACGACCGAAGCTCCTCTCGAGGTACTCGCTCCACAGATCTAGTATAGACTTACATGCAACAGAAGAAGGCTTGGCCTATGCCCGCCGGCTTCCCTGGTGGCCTCTAGCCGCTGACCTTGTTTCCCACAGCTTGCGGATTTTTAGGGGGCAATTTGGATGAAGAGGGGCAATGTTTAAAACTTCGGAGCGAGGATGCTTTCGCCCTCTTCATCTTGTCATGCTGGTTGCTGTCGAAGTGGTACCCTTGTTATGGAGTCGAAGTCTTCACTTCAAGTTTGACTTCTTGAAGGACGGTTGGCGAAGATGAAGTCGTCCTTCAGAGCCATCCTTCTTCCGACCTAGCATACTCCTCAAAGTAGGCCATTAGCTGCGCTACTGAGGAAATATGCTTCCGGTGAGCTTGTCGAGGAGGCCTGCATTGTGACTCCTTCTTGTGTTGCATCAACTATGGATGATGCAGATAGCCCTCTTATCTGCGACTTCGTATGAGCGAAGCGCTTGAAAAATTGCCACAAAGTTTCTCCAGGTTGCTGCTTCACCTGGAAAAAGGACTCCCGGTAGACATAGGGGGCACGAAGGTCTCTTCGAAGTTACTCACAACTTCCTTCTCAATTGCTCCCAAGATCCAAGGATCCTGGTTTCAAAGACCAGAACCAACGTAGAGCAACTCCTTCGAACGCAAGGGGGAAACACTTTCACCATTGTGTCATGGACCCTCCACTGGCTTCGATTGCTAAGCATAAGAGCGGGAGGAATTCTTTGGGATCTTCCTCTCCGGAGTACTTACACAGCTTCGAAGTCTTGAATTTGGGTCGAAGGGCACTTTCTACAAGTCTGGGTGTAACGAAGATTCATCATCGAAAGAAGCATTCTCGGTGCTTCTCTGAATCTCAGACTATTCAGGATAGAAGGTAGGAACATCAGCTGAGGTACCTCCAGGATGATAGGGCTAGCTTGAGGGTGAAGCCTGTCGGCAACTTCCTGTCTCCACCTTCTCACTTCGGCCTGAAGACGAGCCATTGGGGTTGCCACGTCGTCAGGATGGTCTTCATTTCCTCCGGAGGGGACTTCCGGGTCTTGAGAACTAAAGAAGTCAGTTCGGAGCACAAATGGAGCCGCGGGAGAGGCTCCGTCAGTTTGAAGCATGGATGGAGTCTCAAGAGGGGCTCCGTATGCTTGAGGAAGAGTACTCGTTTCTGGGGTTGTGTGGTGGGAGGACCACGAAGGGTCCTCCGACCTCGGTGATGTTCGAAGATCTCAACCCAGAGGTCTGAGAAACCTTCGGAAGGGACTAGTGCCTAGGCTCCGCTTAGGAGGCATGGCTCTAGGAAAGGATTGGTAAAGAACGAAGTTTCTGTACTAGGTTCCCCACGGATGGCACCAACTGTTGGTGTAAAAGATTACGCTAACAGGTTTAAAGAACTAAAGTGTTAACAAACGAAGTGTCTATTTAAGAAAACTATTCAGCCTCTGAGATGGATAATAGCTTGAGATAGTTCGAAGTGTGTATTGAATATCTGAGTATTCGATGCCCTTTATAGAGTGAAGGGGGTATTTATAGACTGAATACATAGGGAAAAGACTTCTTTACCCTCTAATTACAACCGACTAAGAAGATACTGCTCAATATTCTTCATAGGGTTAAAAGAGTAAAAGATTAGTCTAATCATTGAGAAGATAAATCTTCTATCCTCGCTGGCAACACCACTTCGGGTGAAGAGGCTTAGCCATTGAGAAGATAAATCTTCTATCCTCGCTGGCAACACCCCTTTTGGTGAAGAGGCTTTCGGGAGGCTCCGTCACAACCGAATACTATGTAAGTCCTGACGCTGTAGCATCTTCGGAGATAAAGCTTCAGACTTTGTTTCTTCTGCTTGTGCTAATATGGAAGTTTTCTTTGACTTCTAGAGGATGAAATATTCCCCCCAACAGTAGCCCCTCGAATACTTCTCTCCGAATGGCCATCCTTAGAAACATTCAGAAGTGAAAGTCTTCGGACAAAATTCTGTGTGGAGATGTTCACGAAGATGGCTTCAGAGACAGATCCCTTGCGGAGCCAATATAGTCATTAGTCTTCAAAGCCGTTAGACTCCAGAGCCGTTAGACTCAGAAATAGAGTTGTTACTCTCTAATTACAACCGACTTAGAAGATACTGTTTAATATTCTTCGTAGGGTTAAAACGGTAAAAGACTAATTTAGCAGTGAGAAAATAATCCTTCTGTCCTTGCTGGCAGTACCCCTTCGGGTAAAGAGGCTCTGGGATTCTTCATCACGCCGAAGCCTTTGCGGAGGCGTTCATCATAGAAGGCTCTGAATATAGCGAGGCCTTGATGCTTTAAGACCTTCGAAGATCAAAGTTTCTGACTTCATTTCTTCTTCTAACTGTGTTGATGTAGAGGTTTTCTTAATACCTGGAGGATGAAATATTTTCCCCCAATAGCAACCCCTTAAATACTTCTCTCTGAATTGCATGTGCAGTGAAGAGAAAAATATACATAAGAAATAATTTCATGTCCAAAATTTGGAAAATAGAAATCCGAAAGTCCATACAACCATTAGAAATAATATCTTCAGAGGTAAGGAATCTCCAGACCCGAAACCCATTTGGAGGTGTCCAAAGAGGCGGCTTCGGAATCGAAGTTCCTTCGGAGCCAAACTAGTCGTTAGTTCTCAGAGTCGTTAGACCCAAATTAGAGTCATTACTCTTTGAGAAGGCTAATGGCCGCACGATCTCATGGTGGTTGCAAGTCTTCATTGAGATGACCCTACATGTCATAATGGCGTCGAAACTGAAACAGAGCAACCCAAATGTTGCTTTGTAACGTACAGCACAAGGGACTTTAGGGTTATAAAAGGAAGAAGAATAGTGATTTTTAGGCATGTTACCAACTGCTTCTATAGACTTGCTTTTCTTCTTCCTGAGTGCACATTTCCAGTCCTCCTATTTTTCTCCGATAGAGAAGACTAGCTCCAAAGTTATTGTGTTGGCTTCAGCTTTGGCTCGGTAGCAAGCCATGGCGGTGGTGGCAGTGGTGGCGGGGCCTTCAGAGAATCCTCGACCTGCTGGCCCTCTCGATCTATGACCAGCGTCCACCAAGTATACGGACCAGTTGTATTGCTTGGGGCATCGACCTTTTCGAAGAAGTCGATTGCCGATGTGGTGGTTGAGAAGCTGGGGCCTAGAGTGATGGTGCGATCCCTCGGGAAAGAGGTTTATTCCGGTGCCACAGGCGGCAGAGGTCATGGTATTTGAAGCCTTCTTCGAAGCCGAACTCAGACTCCCTGCAGTGGACTTCTTGGCGGAGGTATGGATTTATTCCATGTAAAGCTCCCTCAACTCTCTTCTAATGAAATTGCTCGCTTGGCCATCTTTGAATGGACCATGCGGGCCGAAGGGTGTGTGGGAAGGGCAGAGATCTTCGCTGCTCTCCACAAGGCCTCGTGTCAGCCGAAGACGTACACCGAACTCGGAGGAGAGAAGATGGTGGTGGCCTTTAGAAGCATTAACTTCCATCTTCAGGATGAATTCCAAGACCGGTTTCCAGCGAAGGCCATCAACGACCGATGGTACTCCGAATGGATCCTCCACTAGTTCTATGCAGAGGTGGGGACGACCTTCGCCTTGGCGGGGCCTTGGAGGAGATCTTGTACCAGAGGGAGGTCGAGATCAGTCTTGATCCAAGCTAGCTTCAGGTACGTCTTGGGTTGTTGTACTCCGTGAGCGGTGCATGAGCTGTGTGACTTAGCGGAGGAATTCATTGGCCTCCGAATTCCTCCCCTGATGGCCGCTTGGCAATCCACTTCGAAGAGAACCCGGAGGGGGGACTTCGAGAAATCTCTTCGAACTCCGCAGGTAGGCTTTATGCATATCCCACATCAAGGTGTTTCAAACACATATATCGATTTAATTTCAATGAATTAATCAGATTATATCTTATCTTTCAGCTCCGCACATGACTTGGACTTTGGAGCAAATTGTCCGAGCTGCGGAGAAGGTTCTTGGAGCCCCTACGCTCGTGGAGAAAGAGCAGAGGGTGAAGCTGGTAGGGAACCGGGAGCGATTCAACTGAGTATGGAGTATGGAGTGTACTCGGAGTCGAGCCCCTAGCCCTTACAGATTGGTCCGCAATGGATCAGGTTCTGAGGAAGAGGAAGGCCGAGGCCGTGACTTCTAGCCCGGTGAAGACGCCAGTGAAGAAAGTGACCCACAAGCTGAAGGCTCATGCTCCTTCGAAATCACATGTTTCGTCGCCAGAGCAATCCGAAGATAAAGACGACGTGGACATATAGATGGCGGAGGAGCTCGAAGCTCTTCTTGCGGGGGATGAAGGGTCTTATATGGAAACCGAGACCTTTGTCCAAGATGTGTGGAGGTGGCGCCAACCGAAGAGGGGGCGAACCTAGGCAGGTAGATGCCGATGTTGCTCCATCGGGCTAGACAAACGCCTTAGTTTTGGATCAAGGTGGAGTTGAGGTCGAAAGAGTTCAGACCCTGGGTGCGGAGGCCGCGGCTCTGGACGAAGTGGTGGTTGCTGCAGCCGAGGAAATTCCAGCGGTTGTTGCTTTGGTTCAATCTCCAGAGTCGGAGGAAGACTTCGATCAAATGTTTGGGCTTTCGAGTAGTCCTGTGCTCGTTCGACAACAAGGTGTCAGAGGTATATCTCGACCGAAGTTTGTTTCACTTTCTTTTACCTACAACATATAAATAATAGTATATACCTTTGAATTCACGGAATTAGCTCCGGTGGAGGTGGCCCTGGCTAAGGAGGTGGTCTCAGAGCTTAAGACAACTTCAGTGTCGTTAACGACTTCGGCGCAGGAGATAGCTCTGGCACTGGAAGTGGCTCCGATGCAAGAGTCAACTCCGGCACAGGAGACGGCTCCGAAGCAAGTGACGGGTCCTAGAAAGGGCAAAGGTAAATCTTAGCCGATGCTTGCTCCTACAGCGGGGTGGACTCTGTCGGAGTCACTGACGGAGGCCAGTCGATAGTGGCTTCGGAAGATGCTTCTCTTCGCTTCGGCCCTTCTCCCACCGATGACGATCAGAGTGCCTTAACGAGGATCTCCCTTTTGGCCCCTTTCTTGAAAGGAGGACAGGGCTTCGAACTTTGCTAGAGCCTCTGGCTTGGGCTAATTGAGAAGTGGGGGAGACCGAATCGATCTCCATCATAGGCAAGGCTGAAGGGTCGGAGCTTGACGCTGCCCTTGAACGGGCAGCTTACTAGGTATGAAGCACCTACAAAAGTCAGTTTCATCTAAAGTATATATATAACATACTTGCCTCTCTCTTCTTTCTTTGTCAGCACATTGTTTTAGCTCGTGCAACTGCTGTTTCCAATGAGCACGAATGCAATCGACTCAAAGAGAAGGTGACGGCTCTCCAAGAGAGCCTAGCTGACTCTGAGAGCCAGGTCTCGAGCTTAGAGGAGATAGCTCACGCAGAGCGAAGCACAAAGGCGAGGCTGGAAAGATGCAAAGGAAGAGCTTGTGGCTGAGCGGGTGGTGCTCCGAACCAAAGTCGAAAAGATTCGAGAGGAGCAAGCAGCCTCTAGAGCTGAGGCTGTAAGGCTTCGGGAAGAGCAGCAACGTTTAGCTGACGACGTAAGGGTGCTGCTTGGGCAGAAGACCATCCTTATGACAAAGACAACTGAGCTCTCCACTTTGATCCGTGACATGCGGCGCTCGACTAAGGCCTAGATTGCAGAGAAGACAAAGTGTGACAGCGTAGCCTTTGAGACCATGGACGTCCTTTGGGGTGTCTTGGAATATTTCAGAACTTCTTGCGCCTCTTCGTCATCTGCAAACGATACTTTGATTCGGAAATTGAAGATGATCTAAGCAGCGTTGAAGACGATGAAGACTTCGGGTACTCGGTGCGGAGAGATCTCCAGACAAGTAGCCGGTCTCGGAGTACTTCGCCACTTCGAGGGCATCGGGATTTCTGTTTTGCCGGACCCCGGAGTAGCCCCTGCTAACTTTGGCGGTGATCGGCTATTGACCCCTTCACCCGACGTGGTCGCAGCTTGGGAGACTTTTCAAGCATCCTGGAAAGCTAAAGGTCGAACGGCGGTGATGGCGTAGATCAATGAAGCCCACCATCAAAGTAAGCGCGGACGCTGCCTTCGACCAGCATGCCTCCTCCGGACCCGAAGGTCTAGCTCTTCTTAGGGTCCCATTATGTAAAACACTTGTATTTCTATCTTTCATTGAATGAAAAATACTTATTTGGAAATGGTTTTAGGATTTCCCGCATTTTTTGGATGATGAAGTTGAAGTGCTAGAGGTTAACGAAGGGCTCCGTCAGCAGTGGGCTACCTTTGAAGCTTTAAGGCCTCACAGGCATCCTCGATTTTCAGTTCCTTGAGGGAGCCATGGAGAAGTTATACTTGAAATTTTTAAAGAAGTACTAGCTTATATTAAGGAGGAAAAGGGAGAAAAAGGAGGAAGTTGTAAATTTAGCATCTTCATCTTTGGAGGACATCAACTGATCCGAACAGGAGTGGTCTAGCGAAGACCAGCCCCGAATGACTTCAGACCTGGGCCGAGCTTCAGCAATAACAAAAGGACTTCATGGCTTCAAAGAAAGGGAAGCGGATTAAGCGCAAAGTTCTCAATACTCCGGGCTCATGAATAAGTCGTCCCCGAAGTGAGGCTACCTCCGAAACTAGTCTTAGGGATCGGAAGGGTCTTCGTTTTCTTCTTGGTTTAGACTCTGATTTCTCATGATGTAATATAATTAAGTAATATAAATTGAAATGCTTGAAATTGTGCCTTTTTCTTTACTCCCTAGCCCTCTTTGAGGGTGAGCACCTTCGATTATCAAGTGAAGATGGTCACGCACAACGATTGTCATGCCTGCTAAGTGCACAATTTTAATAAGGTTTTGATTCTGGGTGCTCGGAGCCCCTATTGTATTGAGTAGGAATTTGGAACCAATGGTTCGAAATCTGAGTAGATGGTCATTATGGACCTCGTAGGGCTCTTCGAACCTATAGGTCCGGAGTCCATAAATGGTAGTTTAGTACTCTTTTTGGGATTTATTAGAATCCGATTATTTTGGTCGCCTCGGACTCTTTTACGGATGCTTTCAAGCCAATGGCTTGGAATCCATGTATTTTGGTCTCCTTCGACTCTTTTTACGGATGTTTTCAAGCTAATGGATCATAATCCATTTTTCATGGTCACCTCCGACTCCTTTCCAGATGCTTTCAAGCCGATGGCTCAGAATCCATGTATTTTGGTCACCTTCGACTCTTTTTATGGATGCTTTCAAGTCGATGACTTGGACTCTTTTTGGGTTCGAATGAATAATACTTACCTCCGCAATCGGCTCCGTTCCCCTAGTGCGTCCACTAGGGGTAGGAATCATCTTGAGAAGCATGCATTATTCGAGCCATAAGCTTTAGTCATTTAGAAAGGTGTTTACAATCTGTTACAAGGAGCCCCTAAGCGAAATAATGTTTAAGGTGCTCTACATGCCATGCATTTTTCAATTCCTCACCTTCTAAATTAGCTAATTTAAAAGATCTGAGGCGTCCTGAATGCAAGATGATATATGGTCCTTTCCATTTATTTTCTAATTTTCTCAGAGCAATTATGCTTCGCAATACTAAATGGCCTGGCTTAAGTTCGTTAAGCTTTATTTTTGGGTCGTACCAAGTCTTCATCTGATGTTGATATTTCGTTAGGTTAGCAACAACTCGAAGCCTTGTTTCTTTAGTCAAGTCCAGCGAAGTCTGTCTTTTATTGTCAAGCTCTGGTTCGATGGTGCGGAGGGAACCTCCTTTGAGATCCATCGGCGTCATGGCTTCATCTCCAATAATAACCGGAAAGGGGTGAACCCTGTAGACCTTGCCTGAGTGGTCTGAATGGACCATAAAATCTTCGGAAGTTCCTCGATCCACATCCCCTTCGCCAATCCTACTATCCTTCGATTTAAGCCTGACAAGATATTACCATTGGCTCGCTCGACGGCTCTATTGGATTGGGGATGACGGACAACTGCAAAGCACATTTGGATAACAAGACCTTCGCAAAATTCTCTAAAAGGTTCGGCATCAAACTAAGTGCCACATTCAATTGTAAGCTGCCTAGGCACTCCGAATCTGCAAATAATATTTTTTCAGAAATTTTTTGCACATTCTTGGAATTGATAGCGGTCAGAGATTCGGCTTCGACCCACTTAGAAAAATATTCAATCGCTACCACTACAAATTTTAGGTTGCCTTTTGCCATTAGGAAGGGGCCAATGAGATCCATTCCCCACCGGACCATTGGCCATATTAGAGTGATAACTTGAAGAGGTGTTGATGGATGATGACTCCGTCTTCCCATCCATTGACAACCATGATAAGTGCGGACTAATGCCTCCGCATCAGCTACTATAGTAGGCCAATAGAGCCCCTGATGAAGTGTTTTGCCTGCTAAAGACTGAGGGGCTAGATGGCTACCACATAGGCCTTCATGAATTTCCTGAAGTATGTCTTGGCCTTTGGCTTGGGAGATACATCGGAGCAGGGGAGAACAGACTCTGTCCTTATATAAAATACCATTGATAATATGATAGTTCTGGACCCTCAACTGTAATCTTGATAGCTTTGGGCCTTCAGGCAAATTAGCTTCGTCTTGCAATAAATCCATAATTGGGATCCGCCAATCAATGCTTGGTATGCAAAGTACTTCAGTAGGAGGGAGTTGTGGCACCGAAGGGGAGGCAAGTTCTTCATAAAAATCCCCTTCCGGGATGTCTAGGGCTCCGGCTGCAGCTTTGGCCAAGACGTCTGCTTGCAAGTTATCGGCTCATGGGATGCTCCGGATAGAAATCCCTTTAAATGTTGCTTCGGTCTTGCGGATTTCTTCCAAATATTTAGAAAGTTGTGGATGCTGAACTTGAAAGCTTTTATCATCATGTTTCTTTTTGGGTTGTCAATGCACTCATTAAGGGGGAGATTGTGAAACCAAGTGAGGTCGCACTGTGGTTTTTGTCTTTGTGATGAGTGATTGACAAGGTTTAGTGATGAGCTGGAGTGATGAGTGAGTGATGGTTGATTGCATCGATGGGATCGATGTGTGGATATGGATAGTGGATGCCGAGGGGATCGGTGTGCGTCACGTTTCGTGTTTTAGCTTGTCTCATGTGTGTAGGGTGGAGATGCTAACCAACTATCAACGACGGGTGATCAAGGGTCAAGCAGGGAGCTCGATGCTAGAGGATCAATGATGTCAGGTGAAGTTGGAGTTGATCTCAAGAGTGCACGAGGAGATAAAGCAAGACATGAATGGACGGATGGTCGAGACAGAGTGACAGACAAGTCAGTGAAAGGGAGGTCAGTGCAAGTGATCAGGCGGCTCGAGGGGATCGAGAGCGGGAGAGACTTGCTCGCGGTCGAGTTCGCGGATTGACGTCACATGTCGGCGATCGAGGAGGCTTTGTCGGTTTTTGCTGAAAACTATCGCATCAGAAATGTTTTTAATTCCAGTAATTAGGAGTTTATTTTTTTCTATTTAGTCTTCTAGATAAAGTGTAATCTTTTAGTATTTTTTGGAATTGTTAATTCTGAAAAAATATTAAAAGAATAGGGTCAACGATGTAATAAATTAGGAGTACACATTAATGCATTTTCATAATTTGTAATTCTGAAAATACATTATGGCAATTAGGTAAATACCTAGAACTTTAACCGTAATGGCATTTTGGAGATTTCTTTAATGGGCTTGCCTATATAAAAGACTCTGCCCAAGGGTTATGTCTCTTTTTTGGCTGAACATTTTGTGGGCTACCAACCACAAACATTATTTTTGCTCAGCCATTTTCTGCAAATTTCTTTCTATAGCTTACACCATTCATCATCAAACACTGTTCTGTTTGTCGGATCAAGCATAGAACCAGCGCTGGCGCTACAGTGCCAGGTATGTTCCAGCGCCTAGTGATTTTCTCCCTGGATTCGATTTTTGAGACGATTTTTAAGCTGTTTTGGTACTGTTTTTGGACCTGAGTTCTTCACACTTTTGTTTTCCAAGTTTCCATGGTTCCATTTTTGAAGTATGCAAAAGTTTTTGACCACTGCTGCATTTAGTTTTTCTGTCCAACAAAGTGACTGAAAATATTCTGGAATGTTCCAGATTTCTGCAGAATAGTTGTTATCTCTGGTTTTTCTCTCTGGTTGAGTTCTAGTTGATCTTGTGTTCTTCATTGGCTATTGCTCTTTTAGATTGATTCATAAGATTCAATTGAAACTCACTTGGATTTCTTTGATTGATGGATTTAGTTCTATACTGAAAACAGACAGAGTACGTTCAACTTTTATGTTCTTGATCCTTTGCTGAACTTCACTTAATTTTCTGATTACTGCTGAAGGGCTAACAGATCAGCACTTCTATAGTCTTATTCTTGGACTGGTGAAGTCTTATAATTGTGCTCCTTGAGATTTAATCTTCTAGAAGTTAGTTTTTGGTATTTTGCTAAGTTTTGGTGGTGCTACAAAATTTTCAGTATGAAACTGAACATAATCTATTTTTGAGTCAGTAATGGGTACTGATACCTTGATCTGACTGCTCATATTCTTGTCAAGTTTATCATGTTCATCAACATATTTTGTACCTTGTACTGATCATCCTCAGTAACAAGTAATGTGTTGAGTTGTTTGACTGAAAATCCAAAGTAACTCAGTGTACTTTTTGCAGTAATTCAGACCTATTCCTGAACTGATACAGTAGTTGTTGTTTTGTGTCAAAATTGCTTCAGCACAAACTATCACCTACTAGCATCATGTTCTTGCTATTTTGAGAGGATTCCTGGTTGAGTTGAAAGCTGATTTAATCTGTTGTTACATGTACTGCACAAGGAATTCTATCTCTGATATATACTGCTCACCATCTTATTTGAGTTATTGTTGCCATGTGTGATTACTCATCACTAAATTGATCGACTGAATAGTGATCCAATTGTGAATTTAATTTTGGGATGAGTGATATGTTTATGGTTAAGGCATGAAAACTCTGCTGTAAAGAATAGTATTCATGTCTGATATGTTCTTTTGCCTGTGAGTAGTTTTCATCAATTTGCATTATGTTTTGCTATAGTGCATAAGCAATATCAAAACAGTACTATTTAATGATTGAATGATTCAGTTGAGCACTGAAATCTGTCTATTTGATTTGTTCTGAAAGTATTAAATCTTCTGATTTTCAGTTTCATTCAGTGGTATTTCTGTTCTTTGCCATCACAGCTAATGTGTTGTTGATACAGTAAGTTCATTTATTCTTCATCACATGTCAAGCACTAGGTGTATTGAACAATCATTCTTGCTGTGATAACTGAGATTGGAACTTAGTATTCATTACATTGCTTCTTCTCTGTGTGGAAGTTTACTGACTGGCTACAGCTCAGACCATCAACTTCATCAAACTTTTTAGGTGTTTAATTTGGTTTTGAATTGCTCTTTGCTGCTGCATCCAATACTAATAGGGCAAGATTTCATCACTATTCATCATCAGAATATCTTGTACTGTTGCAAGACAGAAATCATCTGTTCAAATATTATTTGATAAGAATTCTTTAATTTCTGAAATTTGACCTGAATTTATACTGAAGCAGTTTGTTTTCTAAAGTTCTGAACCCTGTCGGAGATCCATCGGTCGACAGATTTCTATCGGAAATTCATGTGCCGAAATAGGAGCTCTATTTCGGAGAACTAAATACCGATAGAGTAGATTGGCAAGTCAAACTCCGATTTAGAAGAAGTTTCAAATTTGATTTGTTTTTAGTTCTGGTTTTGAATTGTAAGTCTCATTCTTGCTTCTGAAATTTTAGAGAAGCGTTGGGGTGTTCTGAACAAGCAATCTCATTCACGAGAATTTGGCTCCGGATAAAACTTTCGATACAAAGTATATCGGATTCTGAGCCAACTTCCCGTTGAAATCCACTTCTCGAACAAGGACTACACTGATAGCGGAGCCTGTGACTGTAAGATAGAGAAGAAGAGTTTCATCTGCGAGGGGCACAGTGAGAGTTGCGAGATTGTCGAGATAGTCCTTGATTTCATTGAAGCTCTTTTGGCACTCTGGTGTCCAGACAAAATATTCGGACCCCTTCAAAGCTTTGAATATTGGGAGGCTCTGCTCTACGGACCTTGCCAAAAATCTGCTAAGGGCCGCAAGTCATCTGGCGAGCTTTTGGACTTGCTTCAAATTTTCCGGCGGAGCCATCCTTTGCAATGCACTTATCTGCGTTGGGCTAACTTCGATTCCTCTTCTCGAAACTAAATACCCTAACAAATTTCCTGCTTTAGCCTCGAAGATACATTTCTCGGGGTTGAGGCGAACTCCACATGCTTGGAGGCTCTCAAAAGTTTTTGCTAAGTCTAGACTATGTTAGTGCTTCAAAGCACTCTTTATTACAATGCCATCCATATAGGTCTCAACATTACGACCTATCTGGTGATCTAGATCCTTAGCAATTAATCTTGAAAAAGTTGCCCTGCTATTTCTTAAGATGAAGGGCATTCTGACATAACTTTTCAACCTCCGCTTTGGCAAGATCTGCTCTTTCTGTTTACAACTTGCGGAGCCCCTAGCGAACAGGTCGAGCCCTTGGGTTGATGAGCAGGCTGTGCTTGATAATGCTTAGGTCGACTCCGGAAATATCTTCATATGACTAGACAAAGACATCCAGATTATCTTTAACTACTTCTTCCAGTGAAGTGGCAATTTCCGGAGGCGGTTCCTTGCCAAACTGGATGGGATAGTCTTTGTCATCCTTGACAATAATCTTCGTTACAACTTCACCTTCGGGGCTTGGCTTGAGGGAGGATATCTTCGAGGGGTCTCTTGACGCAGAATTATCCTCCGAATGATCTCGCACATTATTTACCTGCCTGGAATCAAGAGGTGGGCCATGGTCGTACTCCGTCCTCCACGCTACAACTTGGTCACTAGGGACCGCAAGTACTCCTCCCCGCATTGGCATTTTCAGGCAAAAATAATTGTGATGTTCCACAGCTCCAAATTGGTTTAGCATTCCCCTTCTAAAGATAACATTATAAACATAAGGGACGTCGACGACGTCAAAAATCACCTCCTACGATCTAGCCAGGTGCCCCTCTCCGAAGGCGACCTCGAGGCTTATTTGGCCAAGGGCATCGAGAGGAGGGCCTACAAAGCCTTGAAGCGGGTGAGCTGCTGGAAGTAAATGCTTCCACGGGATGCACAATTGATCGAAGACCTGGACAAAGATAATGTCCGTAGAGCTTCCACCATCAACCAACATTCATCGGACCTCGGTTCCTGCAATGTCAGCTGTAATAACAAGAGGGTCTGCGTGAGGGAATTTAATTTCGGCTGCATCAGCTGCAGAGAATGATATGGGCACATGAGACCACTCGGGCATTTTAGCGGCCGACGAGGAGGTCCCAATATGCCCTACTTCACGTACATATTCCCTCCGCTAATGCTTCGACATGCTGCTCAGGGTCCCTCCACCGGAGATGGGCAGGACTATCCATTTGTTGCGGTCTTGGTTGTTCTCTTGCTTTGGAGATGGCATAACATTGGCCACCAAAGGTTTTCTTGGGGCTTCAAAGCTGTCCACACGTCCGACAGCCTACACCGGCTCCAGACGTGTCACGGGAGGGGCTCGGTCAGTAGTGCCTCGACCAGAGCTCCTCTCGAGATACTCATGGCTCAAATATTCACCCCCACGTGAGAGACGGGGATCCTTGACTTCAACGATTGAGATCAAGAAAGGGAGGAGAGAACTCTTTGGTGGCTAGGTCTAATATAGACTTATTGCTTGTTCCAAGACGTCCTCCACCTCTCTTTTTATAGGGATGAGAGCCCCTTGGTCGTCCTTATCCCGAAACCTTAAAAATCGTAACAGATCCAATTTGTTCGCCCACGTCGAAACTTCTGATCCAGGATCGGAACTTCCGATAGGGTATTTTAGCTCTCCCGATATAGTACGACACGCAACAGATCCAATCTGTTATCGCCCACCTCGGAACTTTCGATACCATATCGGAACTTTCGATTAGTACAAAAATTCCCCGATTCTGAATCGGAACTTCTAGCTCATCGGAACTTCTGATACCATATCGTAACTTCCAAAGCAACATTTGCTCTTTATATCGAGACCAGATAATAATAGGAACTTCCGATCCACGGAATTTTCTTGAGCATAACTTTTAACCTGGACACCGGAAGGCCGCCTTGTGGATGTCTTCCTCATCCATGAAAATCTGGTTATAACCTGTGTTCCCGTCCATGAAGCTGATAATTTTTTGGCTTGACGCGACATCCACCACTAAGTCCGTGATCGCATCGGGTAGTCATCTTTTGGGGTCACCTTATTCATATCTCTGAAGTCAACACATATTATGAGCTTCCCGCTTTTCTTCCAAACTAGTACAATATTTGACACCCACTCTGCATATCGACATGGTCTTATGAATCCTACATCATATAACCTTGTTACCTCGCCCTTGATATCTGGGTATATTTCCGCCTTGAATCACTGAGGAGACTGCTTGAATGACCGATATCCTTACTTTATCGGTAGTCGATGTTCTATGATCGACCAACTTAAACCTACCATCTCATGATACTCCCATGCGAAGCAATCCCGGTATTCCCGAAGCAATGCAATTAACTCATTCTTTATCTTATCGAGAAGTTGAGCACTTATGAAGGTTGGTCTCAGCCTATCACCGGGCCTGTTGTCTACTTCCTAGAGTTCGTCGGCTGCGTTGAAGCCTTGATCGAGTTTACCCTCTATTTCGACAACGTCATCCTCCACAAGGTGAATTTGGACTGCTTACCATAAATTGATCTGACTACATCATTTGTCATAAAATCACCGTTCCCAATCTCGTCTGATTGATGGACAGGATCTGTGTCCTACTAAACGTGCCAAAAAGTGTATTGGTGTATTTTTTGATCACACGTGTTGCTTAGGAGATCTGCTTAACTCCAGTGCAGATTCTATAATCTTAGAAGAAAAAGGGTTCAGGGCGTGTGCCAATCAGTTTGACCATACAATTGATAAAGAGTCTAGGAAAAGAAATAGTGTTAGTAACAGAGTCGATCGGCTGTCGAGCCGATGACTGTAACGAGGGTAAAATAACCATGAATGAATACGTCGATCGACCATAGGGCCGATGACTACTACAGAGCGATCAGTGTGGATACGCCAACGGCCGATAGAATAAGGCAATCGCGGGAAAGGGTCAATGGGCATCTCCCGAGCGCGCATAAGATAGAACATGGAATCAAAGGTAACATATCAACTTGTACTCCGATATAAATAAATAAAACGTGACAAATAACATGTTAGTATCATCAAAATCATCATAATAACAAGATTGGACCTAACCAAGACAATAGCTAATCACGATGAACTCAACAATACTTCAAAGTATCAGCATGCTTTATTTAGATGAACGATATACAACATAAAGTAGATACAATAGAAAGAGATGACAAACTTAACCGATGAAGCCTCAGACTATGACACATAAATCACATAAATCTAAGAGATCAATTTGATGCAGCTTTAGATCTAGCCAATACATCGGGATAAACCGGTGATCGTACTGACCCAACCGATGCCTTTAAGAGATCGATACGATGCAGCCTTAAAGAACACTGACCTAGCCAATACAACCGTCGGGGTGGCGGGACTCACCTCTTCGTTGAAGATCGAAATGATGTAGTCCAGCTCTGAGTGCCGAATCCCGTCGGGATTAACCTTAGGAAAGAGTAGTTGTTTGTAGGGTTGTGTTATTGTTTTCCTGGTTAATTAGATACATATTTATAGTTTAGAGACTTGCCATCAAAATAATCTATATTATAACCGATTCTGAATCATTCTCATCTTCCCTCCTTCATCAACTCCTTCATGTCCGATCAAATTGTAACCACATGGATGGACTTTTTGACATCTTTTACTAGACTTCTTTGACTTCTGTTAACTACTCCCTCCTTCCCATTATCTCCATCATCTAACAACTTGACACGATGACCAAGACGAGAGATATGGAGCTTAAATTCTTTTCGTATGTTGTGTTTCTTGCTTTGTTTTTCCACACTCTCAACCTACATGTGCATGTGACAATGTGGAGTACTAGTAAAATAAGAAACAAAAGCGGAAGTCAAAGCTATGCATGTAGACTCTAAATCAATTCACACATAATACGATATGCTGCTTTAATGACTCAACTATTAGATGATGTAGATTGTGGGAAATCTGAAAAACGCTTAGATGATGGAGATAATGGGAAAGAGGGAGTATGCAACATCTTTGGTGGACCTGGCCAAATATCGATGTCAACAACCTGCTAAATATGACTTCCTATTTAAATATAGCTATAATTTATTAATTTATAAATATAAAAATGAAAACTATTAAATAAGCTCAACACTTAATTGAATAATAAATGTGGTTGCTAGATTTAACATATTTATTATTTTAAACAATAATAAGTATAATTACAAGTATATTCACTGTCCGATCTACCACATTGACACACGAATCGAAGGTCTGCAGGGATGCTTTCCTGCAGCCAAACCCTATCTTTTTCATGGGCCTGTGCCCACAGCGACGATGCCCTGGTATATAAGGGCCACACCGCGGCCCTCTCAGTCCATTTGTTGCTGCCGCCGCCGCCTCTTCCCCGCTTGCGCAGCCTCCGCTTCCGCTTCACGCGTGATACAGAATGGTATGATCTCGTCTCCGTTCGGTCGTCGCTCGCGCATGGCCGCGCCGTGCCCGGCCTCACCGCGCGCCGCTCGCGCCTGGCAGCGCCGCGCCCGGCCTTGTCACGCTGCTCCGCGCCAGATCTAGCCTCTGCCTTCCCTTCTCTCTATTCCGCGCCAGATCGAGGCCGTGGGGCGGTTCTGGCCGCAGGAGTGCGCTGGCACGGCTCGGGCCGGCGCCTGGCCGAAGGGGGTGCAGCCGCGTGGAGGCTGTGTCGCCGCCTGGCAGTAGGGGGGGCGTTCCAGAGCGAGGCGAGCGGGCGCCGTTGGGGGCGAGGGCGGGCCGGGGTGGCGCGGGCACCGGGCGGAGTCGACGCGGCGCGGGCGGTGGCGGTGGCGGGGTGGTGCGCCGCATCTGCAGGGGACGAGGATGGGGGCGGCCGGGGCGAGCGCGTGTTGGCGCGAGACGAGAGCTACCTGTGCGGGTGCTGCTATGATTTTTTGCTGCTTGCCTACTGCAGTCTCCTGTTCAGCTCCTCATTCTTGTTTGGGATTGAATTTGGAATACCACGTTTTTCAGTTCCTATGCACACTCTCACTTATGCGTTTCAGCATTTGATATGACTTGATTTCTATGTATATGCCAGGTTGATAGGCTGCTGAAGGATGATGCTGTCCAGGAGAAGGGTGAACGTGCCAGGATGGTGATATTAAATTATTGCCCTATCTTTTTTATTGTTATCTAGTGTCCATTTTATTTCTTCATCCTATCTTTGCAGTGCTTTGCTACATCAGTCTATGTCATGTTTTTCCTTTGGTCTAGCATGATTTGCTTGCTGCCTTTAATTTGAGGGTTAGTTGTTGGATCCATGCCATTATAATTTTGCGTCTTTGGAGAAATGGTATTACAATTCACATATTTAGATTCATGCCATTACAATTTTAGAGAACTCCGAATTATACTATTACAAGTTTAGAGAATTTGGAAATATGCCATTATAATTTCAGAGAATGTCATGTGGGGGATGCATTATCAGCATAGAGACAAGGCTCAGGCTAGGACCAGTGGAATGGCTTGTGAGACAAGCTAGGGAAGTTGTTAGGAAGTTGTTAAAAGTCTGTTAGCCCTCTGTAATCAGCTGTTAGCAAGCTTATGGGCTATAAATAAGGGATGTAATTGTCACTAGAAGGTAACAAAGAACTAATTCCCCAATCTAATCCTTCTCCTTCCTCCTGAGATCTCTCTACCTCATCATTGGGCAGCTGGGCAACAACCCTGGTGCCATTACCCACCGGAGCTACGAACTACGTAGCAAAGCCAGTGCTGTCTTGGACCACAAGGTCCTTGACAACTTGGTATCAGGTTCTAGGCGGTCCGTCTCTACTGTGTCGTCCACATATTTTGTTGCATCGTCTTCCTCAAGCCAGTGTGCATCTCCAGCAATGGTGAACAAACGACTACAGATTTGGTGGTTTTGATTGCCAAGTTAACCGCATCAGTGGAGTCCTTGCAGTCTAAGATTGAGACGTTGGAACATCGCAGCACCGGTTCGTCGTCAACAGGACTCAAGGGGCTGCAAGGCGGTGAGTACAGTATTGATCGGCCACCACGTTTTTAGAAAATGGACTTTCCCAAGTTCGATGGCAAGACCGATCCCTTGGCTTTCATTAATCGCTGTGAGTCGTATTTTCGCCAACAACACATTGCAGAAGTAGAAAAAGTGTGGATGGTGTCTTACAATTTGGAGGCGGGTGCCTAGCTGTGGTTCATGCAAATTCAGAGCGACGAAGGCACGCCGCCATTGAAACGCTTCGTCGAGCTGCTCAACACTTGTTTTGGACCATCGCTGTGTTCCAATCCGCTCGGTGAGCTTGTGGCTTGCAGGCGCACAAGATCGGTTGTTGATTATCAGGACCAATTCGAGGCTCTGCTTCTTCGAGCAGGGGCGCTCACAGAGGTGCAAAAGGTGCAACTCTTCACAGCTGGTCTTCTGCCTCCCCTTAGTCTTGATGTAGAAATTCATAACCCTCAGTCCCTTGCCGTTGCCATGAGTCTAGCTTGTAAGCTAGAGCTACGGGATCAGTGTGCTGGGATTACAACATCATATTCTCGTCCATTGCACCAGGAAGGGATTCTGCCAACAGCTACTCAGCGAGCCCAGCCAATGCCACAACGGGGTCTCCAGGCCATACAAGGGACAAGTGAAGGGCATTATCAGCATAGAGACAAAGCTCAGGCTAGGACCAGCGGAATGGCCTGTGAGACAAGCTATGGAAGTTGTTAGGAAGTTGTTAAAAGTCTGTTAGCCAGCTGTAATCAGCTGTTAGCAAGCCTATGGGCTATAAAGAAGGGATGTAATTGTCACTAGGAGGTAACAAAGAACTAATTCCCCAATCTAATCCTTCTCCTTCCTCCCGAGATCTCTACCTTACCATTTGGGCAGCCGGGCAACAACCCCGGCGCCATTACCCGCCGGAGCTACGAATTACGTAGCAAAGGCAATGCTGTCTTGGACCACAAGGTCCTTGACAGAGAATTACAAGACTGAGCTGAAATTTATCACACACGCACACACACACATGCACACACACGCACACGCATATATATATATATATATATATATATATATATATATGATAAATTTGTCATTCATGTTTGGCAGCTTGTCTGGTAATATCGAAAATAATTTAGACAGTACTTTTCAAGTCAATTCTTGCATGCCTAACATGTTTCTTATATAGGCATCCTTCATTGGTGCAATGGCAATTGCTGATTTGGTGAAGACTACATTGGGACCAAAAGGAATGGTGTGCTCAAAATTCTATGGCCTGCCAGTTTTCTTCATTTATTTGTGGACATACCACTCCTTTTTGTTCAATTATTGATGCATTCATCAAGTGCTAAATTGTTAATTGCATAACTGTGCATCTATATTCAGGACAAGATCCTACAATCAACTGGCAGGGGACGCAATGTCACGGTTACAAATGATGGTGCTACGATTCTGAAGTCCCTTCATATTGACAACCCTGCTGCCAAGGTCCTTGTTGGTATCCTTTAATTTTACCTTTTTGTTTGCTACATCTTAAGGTAATATCACTGTACAAAATCTTGGTCTCGCATGTCTGAAGTGTTTATAACTTCATATGTTCCTCTTTTATTGGATTCTCCCCTCTTTTTGATTGAAAAAAGACTTGTTCCTTAATACGTGCCCCAGACATATCAAAAGTGCAAGATGATGAAGTAGGTGATGGGACTACTTCTGTGGTTGTTTTGGCTGGTGAACTTTTGAGGGAAGCTGAAAAGTTGGTTAATATGAAGATCCATCCAATGACAATCATTGCAGGTACACTGAATTATATCCATGCGCAACAGAAGACAGATGAGAATCGTTTTAGGAGTTAACCATTTATTTTTGACAGTTAGATCATTCCTGTTTAAATGGAGTTTTCTGCTTGCCTCATTTAATGCAAGGCTTGACTTGATTATATCCAGGAGAATCATGTTCAATTTTACATAAATTTCTGTACTCATGTGAATGACAGATAAACAAGGATTGTTCCCCCAATTTCAGGGTTCAGAATGGCTGCCGAATGTGCTCACAATGCCTTATTACTGAAGGCCATGGACAACAAGGAAGACTCAGGTAGTTGCGCTGCGTAAAACTTGATTAAAGATGCTCTGGTTCTTTGTCTCACATGGAAGTTTACTCATAAAATTGATCATTTGTTGATTGCTTATTGTGCTCATGGGTCATAATTTTGGTAGCATATTTCTTCTATAAATTTATCGTAATTTGCACTTAATATTCAGTTATATTTTGCTGTTACCACAGACAAATTTCGGTCAGACCTGATGAACATTGCTATGACAACGTTGAGTTCAAAAATACTTTCCCAGGACAAGGAATATTTTGCTGACCTTGCAGTTGACGCTGTTCTAAGACTCAAGGTACTGGCATACTGCAATGGTTAATGATGCATGCTACATGTGTAACCAGTAGTTGCGAACTTTTTATTGGCAACTACTACTTATGCTGATGTTATTTTGTGTTAAATGCTGACTGGTGTGCTTTATACACCTATACTTGTGACAGGGTAGCACCAACATGGAATCAATTCAAATTCTTAAGAAACCTGGAGGGTCTCTCAAGGACTCCTTTCTGGATGAAGGGTATGCCAAAATCATCTCTGACAATATCTTGGGATAAAAATGCCTCCAGCACCCAATTTTTACTAATCCCACCAGCTATATTATATTCAGTAACACGCAACCACATGAAACTGCATACATACAGTCATATGGACTATTTAAAACCATGTATTTTATCATGCTGTGGAAGTGTCCAATAACAGATCAAAATGAAGTCCCTATTTTGAGGTGGCGGCATTCACACATTGTCATTGTTGTCTTTTGTAGGTTCATTCTAGACAAGAAAATCGGCCTTGGTCAACCAAAGAGAATTGAGAATGCCAAGATTTTGGTTGCAAATACTGCCATGGACACAGACAAAGTTAAGATATATGGAGCCCGTGTACGGGTTGATTCGATGGCTAAGGTTGCTGAAATAGAAGCTGCTGAAAAGCAGAAAATGAGAGAGAAAGTGCAGAAGATTATAGGTCATGGAATAAACTGTTTCATTAATAGGCAGCTGATCTACAACTTCCCTGAGGAACTCTTTGCAGATGCTGGCATTCTGGCTATTGAGCATGCTGACTTTGAGGGTATTGAGCGGCTTGGTCTTGTCACTGGAGGCGACATCGCATCCACTTTTGATAACCCGGAGTCTGTCAAGCTAGGTCATTGCAAGGTCATTGAAGAGATTATGATTGGGGAGGACAGGCTGATACATTTCTCTGGTGTTCAGATGGGCCAGGCCTGTACTATTGTCCTGAGAGGAGCAAGGTATGGCTATTAAAAAACCTTTCCTTTTTTTTACATATATATATCTGTATCCTATCTTGAGTGTTTGCCACTGTTTTTTTTTTGCCTGCAGTGAGCATGTGCTTGATGAAGCAGAGAGGTCCCTGCACGATGCCTTGTGTGTGCTTTCGCAAACAGTGAACGACACCCGCGTGTTGCATGGTGGCGGATGGCCCGAGATGGTTATGGCCAAAGAAGTAGATGAACTTGCAAGAAAGACCCCTGGGAAGAAGTCCCATGCTATTGAAGCCTTCTCCCGTGCTCTTCAGGCCATTCCAACCATCATCGCTGACAATGCCGGTCTGGATAGCGCTGATCTGATCTCTCAGCTCCGAGCAGAGCATCACAAGGAGCAGAGCACTGCTGGAATTGACGTCATTTCAGGCGGCGTAAGTTTACTAGCCCATATCAGGAGTTGCATTCAAATTTATGTTTGGGTTTGGAACTGAAACTGGTTGGGTCTTGTGCTGCAGGTTGGAGACATGAAAGAGCTGGGGATATCAGAGTCGTTTAAGGTGAAGCAAGCTGTTCTTCTGTCTGCTACGGAGGCAGCAGAGATGATCCTCAGGGTGGATGAGATCGTCACTTGCGCTCCACGAAGAAGGGAGGACATGATGTGATGTATCTGATACGCGTGTCCTAATTATTTGAGGATGTTTGTTTTTCCATATGTTTTGAGTCCTAGTGTAATTTCCCTGTCACGTGCAGACGTGCTTACTCACCTTGGACAAAAATGACCTATCAACCTTGCATTCTTAGCTTTCTTGTTCCTAGTGTATCTGATCCTCTATCCAGGTCTGCTCCAACATGCAATACATTATCAGGTCTGCAGCTGCAGGTGTTCCGAGCTTGCTGGCGGTGAGCACGTTGGCCATGCAAGCAGTTTAATTGCGAGAAATGGTACTGTCCAAGAATTGCTTGTCGTAAGCATATTAAACATAACGTATTTATTTATCGATGCAAATGGAAGTGTTAGGAAACAAATTGTTCCCTAAATGGTCAATGGTGTATCTCTTCATTTCATAAATTAAATGATTGATATGGATTCCAAGATTTATATGAATTGTGGATAAGCCAAAATTAAAGCATGCATAAATATATATTATTTAATAATATTTGTGGTCA
>JAAALK010001589.1:0-52555 GCA_019279435.1 Zizania palustris
GGCCGGGGTGATAAAACTGGTTTTTACTTGGTCTTCGGGCTTGAGCCAGATCTGGTGGTACCCTGAATATACGTCGAGGAAGCTGAGGAGTTCGGCTCTAGCTGTGGAATCGACGAGCTGGTCGATGCGAGGCAGGGGGTAGGGGTCACGGGGGCAAGCTTTATTCAAAGAAGTGAAGTCGATACACATGCGCCATTTGCCGGACGCTTTCTTCTGGACAAATACAGGATTGGACAACCAATCAGTATGACTCACTTCCCAGATGACCCCGGCGCGGAGCAGTTTGTCGGTCTCTGCCTTGGCGAGCTCGGCCCTTTCGGGGATAGCCTCCGGAGCCCCTGGCGGACTGGGCGTGCCTTCGGATCAACGGCCAAGGAATGCTCGATGATGGAGCGTCGACGCCAGGAATGTCCTCGTCCGACCAAGCGAAGATGTCGAGGTTGCCGCAAATAATGGCCTCGAGATGTGCTGATATTTCGGGCTCCAGGCCCCCTCCGAACTTGATCGGGTACTCTTTTCCTCCCTGAGTCGGGATCTTGGTGATAACTTCGCCTTCTGGGATAGGTTTGGCGGGGCGCCCCTTGAGCGCAGGATCGTCTACCGCTGGGAGGCTGGCTTCGTCGGCACCTTCGCGGACGCTGTGGACCTGCCGCGGCTCCAATGGCGCCGCGTGGCCGTATTCGACCCGGCGGGCTGCGGCCTGGTCGCCTAGGACAGACAACACTCCGCCGGGGGTCGGCATCTTTAGGCAGAGGTAGTTGTGGTGGGCGATGGCGCTGAAGCTATTGAGCATCCCGCGCTCGAAGATGGCGTTGTAGGCGTAAGGCGCGTCGACGACGTCAAACAAGATTTCTTCGCGGCGCTGGAGGGGCGCAGGTGCCGAACGTCACCTCCAACAAGATCTGGCCCAGAGCATTGAGTGGAGGGCCCGCGAAGCCTTGGAGCGGGCGCGAGGCTTGCAGCAGGTGCTTGCGGGATAAGCACAGTTGATCAAAGGCCTGCACGAAGATGATGTCAGCGGAACTCCCCCCGTCGACTAAGATGCAACGCACCTCGGCTCCGGCGATGTCTGCCGAAATGACGAGCGGATCGGCGTGAGGAAACTTGACTCCGGCAGCGTCTTCGGCGGTGAAGCTGATGGGGACGTGAGACCATTCTGGGAGAGCCGAGGGGCCAGATGTGCCGATGTGCCCGACTTCCCGAACGTAATCCCGACGCTGCCGCTTGGACAGCGCTCCGAGGGCTCCTTCTCCGGAAATTGGAAGGACCACGCGCTTGCCACGGTCCGGAGCGGCTCCGAGCTTGGGAGCCGGGGCTCCGCCGAATTCCGCGACCGGGGTCACGGCCTCCGGCTCCTCCCGCCGCCCGACTATTTGGACCGGGTCCGGCCGAGGAGTAGGATTCCCTCGGTCGGAGGAGCCGCGGCCGGACTGACGCTCGAGGTAGTCACTGCGAAGGGCGAGGATGGTCCGGCAGGAGTCGGTGTCGTGGCTCCGGTTCTCGCCGTGGACACTGCAGTAGAAGGTTCCTTTGGGAGGCGCTCGGGGTGGAGGCTTGGGCCCGGCCTGGCGACTTCCGCCGGGCGTGTGCAGGTGCTTGGCGGGCGCTTGAGGGGTGATGCTGAGGACTTCCCCCCGAAAGTGCTTCCGGTTTCGCCACGAGTCTTGATGGACGAGGTCCAGCCGAAGGGGCTCCTAGCGCCGGAAGTCGGGGGCGCGGCGCGGGCCCCGGCTGGGTTCCGGAGGCCCTTCGTACGCCCGGGCGCTCGGAGCCCGGACAGGGACTACCATCGCCTGCCGGCGTATCTGGCCTTCTTCGGACCGGGCGTACTCTTCGAAGTACGTCATGAGCTGTGCTACCGAAGAGATGGGCTTCCGGTGGAGCTTATCCAGGAGACCTGGGTGGGTGACGCCTTCCCGGGCCACGTCGATAACTGAGGAAGCCGACAGCCCCTTGATCTGAGCTTTGGTGTGCGCAAAGCGCTGGGAGTATTGTCTCAAGGTTTCTCCGGGTTGCTGCTTCACTTGGAAAAGGCTCCCGGTGGACATGGGGGCCACGAAGGTCCCCTGGAAGTTGTTGATGAACTTCTTTTTCAGCTGCTCCCACGAGTGGATGGTCCCTGGCCGGAGGGACCATAACCACCGAAGGGCGATCCCCTCGAGCGCCAGGGGGAAGCATTTGGCCATGGTGTCCCGGCTCCCCCCAGACGCTTCTATCGCCAAGGCGTAGGAGCGGGAGAACTCAACGGGGTCGGAGTCCCCGGAGTATTTAGGGAGCTTGGCGGCGCGAAAGTTTGGGCCGAAGCGCACCCTCTGGAGGTCCGGGTGCAGGGGAGAGTCTTCGTCGTAGGATGCGTTCTCCTCCTCCGGGGGGTTCTCGTCGTCGCTTAAATCCGTGACTGCAGCTCTTGCGGCGCGGCAGGGTGCCGGTGGGGCCGGGGGCCGAAGCGACGCTTCTTGACGCCACAAAGCCAGCTCCGCCTTGAGCCTAGCGTTCTCGGCAGCCAGGGCATCGGCTTGGCTCCCGCTCCCTCCGGAAGTTGTGTCAGGGACGTAGTCTGTCTGCAGGGACACTAATACCGGAGGTCCGCCCGGGAGACGCTGCTCCGGTGGCCCGCCCGGCGACCCGGCCAGGTTGGCAGAGGTCGGCTCGGGCAAGCCATCGGTGTCCCGGGCTCCGGGCGTCTCTTCTTGCTGCCGGGCGGGGTCCATTGGGGACGCCGCTCCGACGGTCGTGGCGGTGGGAGCTGGAAGATTGGGGTCGACAGCCGGGGCGGGCTCGCCCCCAGCGGCTCGAGTCGATCGGCGCAGGGGGACCGTGCTCGCTCCTTTCCGGCTCGACATGCTTGGGTGGATGGGTGTAGAGGACGCTAGCTTTTCGGACTAGGGTCCCCACGGACGGCGCCAACTGTTGGGACGACGGATCGAACCAGCAGGTTTTAGTGGAAAATGAGAGTAGTGTATTCAATGCCTTGATCAGCCTGCCTGTTACAACTGTAGTGAGGGGTATTTATAGGGCGCCCCGCCCAGAGGACTAAGCGCCTCCGAACTGCCAACGGCTACCCGACCAACCCTGACTGGTAGTACAGACAAAATAGGCGATACATAGTACAGACAAGAGGATACATAGTACAGACAAGAAGATTCGACTCTGACAGCGTATCAACCGTGTCAGGCGCTTCCTGCGCCGCCCGACACGGCTCAGAGGATCGTGATCCTGTCCTTTCGTACCACCGCCTAGTCCTTTTCCCGCTACGACTCTCTTCGGGTCCGTCCTTCCGGATCGGCCGAGAGCCTCGGGCCTTCAGCCTCCGGAAGACGAGCTCCCGTGTCTTACGCCGAGGGGCGACCTCCGGCTTCCTCCCACCAGAGGGAGGCCTCTGGACTCGCCCCTCCGGAATGTGGCCCCCGATCTCTCGCCTCCGGAAGGTGGCCTCTGGCCTTGCTCCTCCGGAAGGTGGCCTCCGGCCTTGCTCCTCCGGAAGGCGGCCTCCGTCATTAGGCTAGGGCCTCCGGCCGGGGCCCACCCCGTCGACTCCAGGGATTATCTCCCCCAACACACAACTTCTTGAGGATGGTTTAGAGGTTCGCTTTAAGAAGGGCATGTCTTCTGTTGTTGATTCTAGAGGATCTTTAGTTTGCCGGATTTTACCTTTCGGTAAGGTTTTTCGTATTGATTTCTCTAGTTCTTCTGGCCCTTCTCGCTGTCTGATGGCCGGATCCTCCTCTGAGCTCTGGAAGTGGCATAGAAGGTTAGGTCATTTAAGTTTTGATTTGCTTGTCAGATTGAGTTCTATGGACCTTTTCCGAGGATTGCCTAAGCTTAAGATGGAGAAGGATCTAGTTTGCCATCCTTGTCGTCATGGGAAAATGGTTGCCGCTTCTCACACACCTGTGACTCAGGTGATGACTTCGTACGCAAGAGAGTTGTTGCACATTGTTGTAGCAATTGTGTTAGCTACAGCACATGTTTTGCATGTGTGTGTATGGTGTGTAAAATGAACCTCGAAGGGTTCTCTCAGAAGGAGAAAAGATTTATACTGGTTCGGACCTCCCCTAAGGGATAATAGCCCTACGTCCAGTTTGTGGTGGATTTGGCATAATATGCCTCGGTTGAGTCTAATGAATCCCAGGGCTCTCATGGCCCTGGGAGCTGCTCCAGTATTACAAGGGCTTGGCCCTGCTTTTATAGGCACGCATGCCACAGGAAAAGACCTAAATGCCCTCTATAAATCATAGGTGTTGTAGGGGCAAAAAGGGAAAAAGGAGCTAGCTACTGAACAAAGTGCTTTACAGCTTTACAGACGTGTCAGATTAATGTCACTTCTGGACCAGCAAAACGACATACTAGGGGCAGAGGGGCCCCTGGTATGACTTCTATACTATAGCGAGGTACAAATATCTTCTTGGTTTGGAGTAGGGGCCGGAGCTCTTCAGGTGGAGGCCACAAGGTAAGCTTTGAAGGACACTTCGAAGTGGGCTTTGAAGTATACTCTGGATTGAACTCCGAACTAAGTTCTCAGAGACTTAGCTTCGAATCGGCTGGAATGGGTCTAGAGACTAGCTCGAAGATTAACTCCGAATAGAATTCGAAGGTTAACTCCGATGTTAGCCCGGAGGATAACTCCGAAACTAGCCTTAGACTTAGTTTCTGCAAACATCAAAGGGATCTTGGGGGCTTTTCTCCAGAGGGCTCCGAAAGGGGTTCGGAGGCCTCGCTCTAGGGGGCTCCGAAGAGGACCTTGAAACTTAGAAATAGTTTCTCCCGATAGAGGCATGCTTCGACAGTGTCGGGCTCTCGGCCGAAGGCTGTTGAAGGCTGACATCATTTGGCCCCTGTTTAAGGGAAAACTTATTCCCCCAACAGTAGCCCCTCGCCTGCAGGCCTTCGGGACGAAGGGGTGCGTGCGCCCTTAGGACAAATGACAGTAAAAGTGGTAACTTCAGAGAAAACAGGCCTTTTTAGCTTGGACCGAAGGCGGCTTCGATTTGCGTAGGTAATAATTGCCTACGTCAGCTGTCAGAATGACCTCGGGGAGATCAACTGACTTCGCAATGGCTAAAAAATTGAGCGTTACAATGCGCCGGTTCGCTTCAGCTTCGTTGGAGGCCCACCTGTCAGTGGCTTCGGCAGGAGAACCGTCGGGATTTTTACCGCCTATAAATAGGGGTTTACCGCACACGGCTTCAACACACCTCTCATTTGCTTTCTTCCCAACGCCTTGCATCCTTTGCTCTCTTCTCCTCCTCCATAGCTTCATGTTTAGCCCACTTCGCAAGCTTTAGCGCCCTTCGCGTCGAAGCTCCACAAAAATGGCGAAGAAAGTTGCTTCGAAGGTATTGGCCTTTGGCTCGAGCTCGAGCTCCGCCCAAGCGCAAGCGGCGGCCGCAGCAGCAGCGAAGCCTGCAGCGAGGCGGATGGGGCCAAAGGATCTTCGGTCGCCATCAGATAAGTTCGAGCAAACCTTGTAGATGAGGGCCTCGATCTTGATAGAGGAGTCTGTCCGAAGGGCCTGCGCGGGGAAAATCTCGCTGAAGATCCAACTTCGGGTGCCAGAGAAGTCAGAGGCCATACCGAGGCCTCGGGCTGACGAAGTGGTGCTGTTCGAGGCTTTCTTCGAAGCCGACCTTGGACTGCCAGCCATGGGGATGCTGAGCGAAGTCTTGAAGACTTACAACCTCGAGCTTCCTCAAGTGTCACCCAACGCCATGGCGAGGCTTGCAATGTTTGAATGGGCCATGATGGCCGAATGCTGCGAGGGCCGCGCTGACGTCTTCGTGGCCCTTCACGATGCCAACTGTTTGCTGAAGCCGAGGGAGGGTGCAGACCACGTTAAGTGGGCTTTGGCCTTCAGAAGCGCTAACTTCTAGCTTAGGAGGGAGTATCAGGATGCCTTCCCAGTGAGGGCCGCCAACAGCAAATGGTACTCGAACAGAGTATGGACCCTGCTAGGCGCCGAAGGAGGTCCATGCTCTGCCAGACTTCTCCAATCTGGTACCCTCGGCAATCAGCTCCACAAGGAAGAGGGTGGACGATGATGAACCCGAAGCTTCGAGGGCTCGGTCAGAGGTCCCCGCGATCGAAGCCCCTACTCCGGAGGAGGCAACAGTCGCGAACCCTGAAACAGAAGCGGAGCTAGCAGGGGCTCTGGCAGCAGCCACCGAGGTGGTGGCGAAGGCTGCAACGACGATGACTTCAAGCGCAGAGGGTGATGCGCCAGCTTCGTAGCAAAAGGATTGAGGGGCACACATCAACCCCTCTACCTTCGAAGAGATCTCCGATGAAGGTAAACACTTTAGACATACTTCTATTTTCATTCACATATATTGACTTAAACTTTTTTGCAGAAGAGGATGACGGTGCGAGGCCCACCGTGGCGAAGCCAGCGGAGGCCTTCGGCAGCAGCAGTAGCAGTAGCAGCAGCAGCTCAGAGTTCGATAGTTCCTCGTCTGAAGAAGACGGAGGCAACGGTCACGATGAAGGGAACCCTTGAGACGATGAGGACGTCGAGGTGGTGGACTGGAGCCCAGCTCCACCGAAGCCTGTGCGGGAGGTTTAGGTGGAGGAAATTGTCTGGCCTCTACAGCCGAAGGGGGCCGTAACGGAGGCGGCCATCCATGACTTCTGTGAGGGATGCGTGGCTGCGGAGGCAGGAGGCTTGGTGGCTCAACTCAGCCACTCGAGCCCCATGGACCTATTTATAAATGCAAACGAAGCCCTCATCCAGATGAGCGAAGTCCTATGCAACTTTCGAGTCATGCTTTGGTATTCAATCAAAACTTATGATATTCTTGAACTCTTTCAGGCCTTCGCACTGAATGCTACAGCGTCAACCTCCGCGGACAGGCGGATGACGTGCTTGGCGGAGGAGAGGGATGCCCTCTGACGTGAAGTCTCGGTGGAAGCCGTGAAGCGAAGGCGGGCCGAAGCCTCAGCCGAGGTGGCGAGGGATGAGGCCGACAAGCCAAGGGAAGCCTTGGCCTCGGAGACCGACAAGCTCCGAGTGGAGCTTCGAGCTGCGAAGGATGCTGGAGCTCAGCTGGCGGAGGAGAACTCCAAGCTTCGCCAAGCCGGCCACTGCCTTCAAGACTTCGTCGTTGCTAATGTCGACGAAGCCACTCTGAGCTTGACAGAGGTCCTTGAACAAATAGGGACCGAGTGTCAGGCTCCAGACTTCGGCAGTCAGGACCCAATTGGAGACCGCGTCGATTTCTTGAAGGTGGTGGCTGCGACAACGGAGCAATCCCTAAAGGGTTTCGCCATGATGGCCGACCGGGTGGCAGGTCAAGGACTGCTGCAAATGCTTCATGACGCGGGGTGCAACCACCTCGAAGCAACAACAGCGGCGACTCCGGTGGCCTTCCGAGGCCAGCACCTGGTGATGCCTCTGGCAGGCATCCGCGGAGCCTGGCGGCGGCTTAAAGAGCCTTAGAAGGCTCAAGGTTGTGAAGCAGTCCTCGAACTCCAGAAGGCCATCCGCCTTCGCCGAGCCAGGGCACATGCCTCGCCAACTCAGCCTTCGACGTCAGCTCCTTCGCCTCTAGAGGTGTAGATCTCCTTAGGCTCCTTGTAATTCTTAGTTGTAGGCTTGTAAAAACTTATCAGTTTATTAATATAAATGCGGGGGTACTTTATACCTGCCCAGGATCAACCTTCGAACGTTGACCTCGAAGTACTTGAGGACTCTGAAGAACTTCGCCAATTATGGGTGGTCCTAGAGGTAGCTAGGTCCAAAGGCCCCCCTCGGTTTAAACTTCCGAGGGGGCCTAACGGCGAAGCCATCCCCAAAGTAGCACAAGAGTTGCTGGCTACCGTGAAGACGGAGCCCCTTCGGAGTTCTTCCTCCTCGCCAGACCTAAGCTGCTTCGCAGTAGACTCACGTAGCGAGGGGGTACAACCTTCGCGAATGGCCTTGGGAGGCGATGAAGCCTTAGACTTTTCTGCCTTCGACACGGCACCGCCTGCCTCGCAAACTTGGACAAACCTGCAAAGTGGAAGACTGTAACACCCCAAATTTTCAAGTAATAAAAATATTGTTTAATCCAATTTCCTGAAATTTATTATTTTGGAAATACCTTTAATACCCTCCTTTACCGCTTTGAAACTACAACATAGGTGAAATGGCCAAACCAGGAGCTGAAACTTTTTATGTAGGATCCTAAGGCCAAGATATATTTTTGAGAATTTTACAAATTTTTATCAACCTTGGAAGTAGCCCTATTATTTTAAACCAATTTCTGTAATTATTTTATTTCAGAAAAGAATTCGGAATAGTAATGGGCCTCTCCCTCCTTTTCTCTCTATCCCAGCCGGCCCAGACCGTTACCCCGCGTGCCTCGGACTAACACCTAGGCCCCGCTTGTCAGCGAGCCCTTCCCACTTCGCCGCGCGTGCCCGACACCTTGGCCCCACCTATCGGCACCACCCCTCTCTCGCGCCCGAGCCGACCCCACCTGTCAGCCGCCTCGCTCGTGCGCTCACGCCCGCTGGCCAGTGGCCCCCACCTGTCAGGACCATCGTCCACCTCGCGCCAACCCGCCTAACTCTGCCGGCCGATGACCTCGCCTCGGATCTGCTCGCCGGCTCCCCCTCCCATTAAATCGACGCCATCATTTAATTCCCCGAGGCCCGCCGGCCATTTAACGCGTTAAGGCACGCGTTTAAGCCCCCGGATCGCGTTTACCTGCATGGCGAAACCTCGCCAGTGAGTAAATCCCCCTCGGCTTTCCTTGCATGCGACCCCCTCTGACCCTCGCCGGCGCCTCTATTTATACCCCTGGCCTCCACCGTGTTCGACCCCCATGCTCTCGCAGTCCAGAACCGAACAGAACGCCCGTTATTCACGTTTTAGCGCACCCCTCCTGCCTCACCTCCGGCCACCGCTCGCCGTTGCCTCGAACCACCTCCATCCACGCCGTCGCCACCATCATGACCGTCACCGACTGCCCGACCTCGGCCACACCTTCATTGGCCAAGAAGACCACCGGATCGCCATCGCCGTCGAGCATCCGAGGAACCCTCCGCGTCTACCCTCACCGCCGATCGTCGTTCGCCGTCCTTCATCACCGTCGAAGGTACCGTCGTGACCGCCGTAGCCTCCTCTTTCCATTTTCGCATAGAACTAGGGCCTAGCCCCCTCGTCAGCACCGTCACCGCCGCACAAGAACCCCGCCGTCGCCAGAGATGAAGGGGGTACAAGCCCCTTAGCGTGTGTCGTGCTGGATTTAATCCTGGCCTCACGATCACGATCGGAGTGCTCTGATTAAAGCCCTACGGGATTTAATCTCCGCCCTTGATCCGGTCAAAGGGGTACCAGGCCATCTGAGCTGTTGATCACTTTTTAAAACCGTGACTCGATCTCGTGCGTCCACGTTGTACCCTTTCGCGCGTTTTAATCGTGGTCGTCCATTATCACTTAACCCTCCCGCCATGTGCCTGGCCACCGGATCCAGATCCAATGGCTCTGGATCAACCGGTCCACGCGCAGAGTGCGCGGGTTCACCATGGGCCTGGCTCACCGTGGACACGAGAGGATTTAAATTTGAAAATAAATTACAGAAACTGTTTTAAACTTGTAAAATTCATATCTGTCGCATTTGAACTCTAAAAATTATCATTTCAATTCCAAAAATTTTATAATTTTATTCTCTACACATTAGTTCAATAAAAACAGTATGTTTACTTTAGAATTTTTCATGTTTATTTAAATAGGTATTCAAATGCCCTTAGGATAAAATGTAAATTGATTATTTAAATTTCAGTAAGGCTTTTTTTAATTATTTCCTGTTAATAGGATGAAACCACTAAATTGCCCACTGAACCTTTCATTTTAAATTGAATAGGAAGCTTAAAATGAGGTTAATCACATGTAAAACCCTTTTTCAAAGGACAACACTTCATTTTAATTCCTTTTAAAATTATTTATAAAATAAATTTCAGAACCATAACAACTTGATTTTCCTTTAAATTAAACCAACTTAAACCTATGTGCTTGTTGTGTGATTTTATATTGTTTAAATTGAATGTTGTATTTATTTTATTTTACTTTATTTATATTGGAAAGACTATGACGCCGTCGAGGAGCCGGAATATTTCCCGGAACATCCTCCCTCTCCCTTCGTTGAACAAGGCAAGTCACCAAACAACATTTTTGAGCATATTGAACCCATGTTTTATTAAACTATCGCTAAAACACATAGGCTATACATGCATTAGTCAAATAAAACCCTTACAATATATTTATTTAGGATCCCCCCTGACCTTGATGTGCAACCCAAGCCATGCTATATCGCCTAACCTCCTTGTCACCATATGATGACTACTATTAGCTAGTGTCCGATGTATTGACACGATTGCTATAGGATAAAAATGAGTCGTAGCAAGATGATTCTACTATATGATCCCCATTACTTCCTATCCTTGGAATTCTGTTGGTGATGAGTTGTGGTTGTGAGTGAATGCATGGTGGGTTCCGGGTGCAAGCTAGGGCATTGGTCGGTAGCACCCGGGGCACTATAAGGACCGGTCTGCGGGATCCGTTGCAATACACTTCCGTACTAACCACAAGTCTAGTGGGTAAGTCCTAACTAAGGTATGGAGTGTTCCAAACCGAGGCCACCATTTGGAGATGGGTCAAGCAGTACCTGCGGGTGGCTTGTACCGACGTGGCGCAAAAGGGGGTGCGAAGTTAGCCGGGATGCGGCCCGGCGCGCCGGCGAAACCTAGAGCGGGTGGTTATCGCTTGGAGCATTTCATGCCGAGGTTTTGGCACGAGTTCCCGTGGTATGGGTCATCTCGTTACACTTTGGTGTTTGGGATGAGTGCGTGCCTTGTGGGTATAGTAGTACATCTCTGATCAGAGTCTTAAATCTTTTCGAAAAGTCGAGCCCACGGTCAAGGGCGGGTTGCGTGACATCCCACAGTTAGATTACTTTGAATATGTATGTGCACGATGGTTTGACATGTAAGGACTGTTGTGCGAGGAGGTAAAACGTACTCCTCGAGTTAGATGATATCATTGATATTCATGTTTACTTTTCCGCATGATTAAATTTGACTACACTAAATGCAATAACTGAAAATGTACTTTTCCGCACTTTAGCCATTATCCTTCTGTTGTTATTACCTTGCATTACTATTGCATTTGCGGTGGCTTGTTGAGTACTTTTTGTACTCATAGCCGTTGGACACCACAAAGGATGCCTACTATGAAGACGGTCTGGAGTAGTTACCCAGTCAAGCAAAGATCCTGAAGAAGGCGTTCGTCATGCTATTTACCTTTATTATTATTTTTATTCAACTCTGATGTAATAAATATGGTCTGCGTACCATGAATACTGCGTGTGTACGATTGTAGCATGATGAACCTCTTGTATTATTGTTTTTCTTATGAAATTCAATAATGTTCCAATTTGGTAAATCGGGTTGCTACAAGATGGTATCAGAGCCGACTTGACTGTAGGAAGCCAAACAGACCCGCCTAGCCATTAGCTGCAGGAAATTATTTCTCGAAAACCTACTTTATAAATTTTGTTCCTCCCCTCACTTTTCTTCAACTTGCTATTTTGTAGATGCCAGTCTACCAAGTCCACAGCTACTGCCGCCACTACGAGGGCTTTGTCCAGGAGATCCGCATGATGCTCACATTCCTCGGGTTCCTATTCAAGTCCGAATTCCAAGGAGTGTACCCGGATGAGTTCACCGGGCCCTGCGACGTCTCTCTCACCGTCCACGGCTCCAGGGAGCACCTGCCGCCCTACACCACTGCGCTTGGGGGCCCGACTTTCAACGTCGCGTGCCAACGCATCGCTCTCCAGGCTCTTATGGAGCTGAGGATGATCTATGATGATCGTCTTCAGAACTTGTCCTTCCGGCTTGTGCCGAAGCGCACTCCCGGCGCCCACCGTAGCATCTACCTCAGAGTTCACTCCGTGCGTGATCCGGTCATGGCCCGGTAGTCGCGTCTTCTTCAGGCTATGGACGACCTCCATACTGAGGCGGTGCTCGACGCCGATGAGCACCATGAGGCGGTTGAGTTTCTTCGAGAGGAGACGAAGAACTTGATCCAGCAGAATGGCGAACTGCAGCGCAAGATCATGCAGCTGCAGAAGGACATCATGGAGATGGTTCCCCTCCTCCCAAGGAATAGGAAGCCCATCCGTGATCTCACCCCTCGCCCCAAGAGGATTCCGCCACACCCCTCCCACGCTAGACCATCCACCAGCGCCCCTGCACCACGCCCCAGCCTCATCTCCGACTCAATTATTGAGAACTTCATCGAGCCCACCATCCCTCGGGAGCCACATACCCGTGGTTCCGAGAGCACGGAGACCGCCTCCGGCGGCGAGTAGGCGCTAGATGCCGCTATTTTAATAAAATAATTTTTGTATGTGGTGCTATCTACAACGAGTTGAGTGGTAGATAGAATAAGAGCTTGATTGTAATGAACAATTTTTACCACTTGATTTATATGCACGAGCCTTATGAGCTATTTTCTTTAATTATATTGTCATCATATTTTTGCCTTATAACATCGTATGCTCAGAAGATGGCCAACCACCAGAACACCGGCTCCAACAACAGAGAAGGAGGAAGCCGTGACGCGCCCGAGGGTGTTGTACCCAACTGGGGTGCAACGGGCCCACGACAGTCTGGGTCGCCATCCGCCAACCATCCTACTTTGGCGGAGATGATGGCAAACCAGAACCAATTGATCACCGCCCTCCTCACTCAAATGCAGCACCAACAAGCTCAGTTGGACCGACTGCATAATGGGGAACCTGCCCCTCGCGCACCAGCACCCGCACCCGCTCCTCAACTCTCGGAGTTTCTGCGCGTGCGCCCGCCCATCTTCTCGAGCACCACCAACCCCATGGAGGCCAGAGATTGGCTCCGCACCATAGGGAAGAAGCTGGACCTCCTTCACTGCACCATCTGGGAGCGAGTGGCCTTCACCACTCACCAACTCCAGGGTCCCGCCGCAGAATGGTGGGACAACTACCATGAGTCCCAGCCTGAGGACCACGTAGTGACATGGGCGGAGTTCACTATCGCCTTTCGCGCTGCTCACGTCCCCGCTAGTGTCATCGCGGTGAAACAGCAGGAGTTCCGTGACCTGCACCAAGGCAGCCGGACCGTCATGGAGTACCTCCATGAGTTCAACCGTCTGGCTCGCTACGCATCGGAAGAAGTGCGGACCGACGCCCTCCGCCAGGCCAAGTTCCTCCGGGGACTTAAGGATGAGCTGTCCATCCAGCTCGTCGCCACCGACTACGTCGACTTCCAACGGCTAGTCAATAAAGCGCTCATCCAAGAGACTGAGCAGAACAAGTTGGACCTCAAGAAAAGGAAGATTATCACCTTCAAGCATCAGCAGGCGAATTCCTAGAGGCCCCGCTTCGTTCCTTCGCCACCATCGCCCGCCTACCATCCTCGGCCCACCTATATGCACCTCACGCTACCGGTGGATCCAACGCCGGGCATCCTCGCCCCGCTCCACCAGCTTCGGCCGCTCAACCGGCGCCCGCCGCCAAGGCCCTGGTCTTGAAGGATCGCCAAGGGAGGCCGGTCGTCTGCTTCAACTGCCGGAAGGAAGGGCACTATTCGCACCAGTGTCCTCACCCCAAGCAGCCCCAAGGCGCGGCACCCAACTAGGCGTTTCGTGCCCGCGTCAACCACATCAGCGCGGAGGAAGCTCAGGAGGCTCCCCAAGTCGTGCTCGGTACGTTTACCACAAATTCCGTACCAGCTATAATATTATTTGACTCTGGAGCAACACACTCTTTCATCTCGGAAGAATTTGTGAAAATCAACGACTTGGACGTGCTCCCTCTATCCGTCCCCATGATGATAGCCACTCCGGGCAATAAAACCTTAGCCCACTTATACAGTCCTAAGGTTAAGATAGAGATCCAAGGAGTATTGTTCCGGGCCGAGCCAGTCCTCATAAAGTGCACTGTTGGGGGAAAATATCTCATCTTCGGGGTTATTGCCGCACAACATGAAAGCAGATAGTGGATTCGAAGGTTTGCAGACATCCATCTTCGAAGATACCCTGAGTCAAGCTCGAAGTACGAAGATAGGCATTGGTTCGAAGTACATCTTCGAACTAAGGCAATTCAAGATCTTTATTGCCAGCTAAGATGGAAGATTATCTTTTATATCATTAGATTAGTCTTTTACCATTTTAGCCCTATTAAGGGTACCGAATAGTTTCCACTATGTCGGTTGTAATAGAGGGGTAAATAGGTCTTTTCCTTAATATTTGGGCCTATAAATACCCCCCATTTCACCCTGTAATAGGGACGGAATACAAGTTATTCAATACACACATTCGAACTATTCTAAGTTGTTATCCTTTCAGAGGCTTAGAACAGTTCTATTCGCAAACACTTCGTTTGTTAGTTTCTATTCTACAGAAACCTGTTAGCGTAATCTTTTACGCCAACAGTTGGCGCCGTCCGTGGGGAACCTAGTCCGAAAAACTTCGTTCTCTACCAACTTTTTACATCATGCCTCCTAAGCGGAGCGCACCCCGCAATCCCACTCGGAGGTCTTCTCGGATCTCCGGAGAGATACCATTCGACACGGTTGAAGTCGGAGGGCCTTCAACATTCCCTCCGCAAACTCCGGAAGGAGCTTCCATCCCTCGAACATACGAAGCTTCTCCACCAACCCCTTCCATACTTCGACCACCCGGAGTCCCTCCTCCACCTTCCATCCCAATTCGAACTGATCCTACTAGTTCTCAAGACCCGGAAGATCCTTCCGGAGGAGATGAAGATAATCTTGGAGATATGGCCACTCAAATGGCCAACCTTCAAGCTGAGGTAGCAAGGTGGCGACAGGAAGCTGCGAACAGGCTTCGCTCTCAAGCCACCCCAACTATCCCAGAAGTGCCCGAAGACGATGATCTCGATTATCCCGAAGCCCCGGAGAACGCCTCCTTCGATAATGAATCTCCGCTGCATCCTGAGCTGCAGAAAGTTCGCTTTGATCCAAAGTTTAAAACTTCGAAGCTCTGTAAGTATGCCAGAGATGAAGATCTCGGAGAGTTCGTTCGTTCTTACGCCCTAGCAATTGAAGCTAGCGGAGGAGTTCGAGACACCATGGCGAAGTGCTTCCCTTTAGCTCTTCAAGGAGTGGCGTTAAGGTGGTTCTGGTCCTTGAAGCCAGGATCAATTAATTCATGGCCGCAGCTGAAGAAGAAGTTTATAAGCAATTTTCAAGGCACCTTCGTGCCTCCCATGTCAACAGGAAGCCTTTTCCAGGTGAAACAGCTTCCCGGAGAAACATTGAGGCAATATTTTAAGCGCTTCGCTCATACGAAGTCGCAAATCTGGGGGTTGTCTGCATCTTTGGTAGTTGATGCAGCTCGAGAAGGCGTCACTCATCAAGGCCTCTTGGATAAGCTTCATCGGAAAAGCATCTCCTCAATCTCTCAGTTGATGTCATACTTCGAAGAGTATGCGAGGTCAGAAGAGGGTTGGCTTCGAAGGACAGCCGCTACTTCATCCATATTGCAAGAAGTTAAAGTAGAAGTGAAAACTTCGGCACAGCCGCAAGAACCAGTCTTCGAAGTGCAACATGATCGGAGAAGAGGGCAAAAGCACCCTCGTTCTGAAGTCATGAATATTGCACCCCCACAGAAGTTTACACAGAGAGCTCCACAGTCTACGGGGAACAAGGCCAGCGGCTGGAGGCCGCCAGGGAAAACGGCTGGCAAGGGCCAGACCCTTTTCTGCTGCATCCATGGAGAAAATCGAAGCCATGCAACTGATACTTGCAAGGCAATACTTACCCTAAAGGGAGAGTACCTAGAGAGAACTTCGGGTCGAGGTACTACCGACCGAGTTCCAGCTGCAACGCGCCCCGAGCCGGTCCAGGCTGTGGCGCGGATAGAAAACTTTGATGCTGCAAGACACCCTCCGGTGGCCAATGTTATGCCACCTCCGAAGCAAGAGGAAGGGCAAGATCGAGGGAAAAGAGTAGTTCTCCCCATCTCCGGAGGAGGTACCCTCGGAAGCATGTCCAAGAGACAGCGAAGGGACTACGTCAGAGAAGTAGGCCATATTGGGACTTCGTCATCTGCAGCTGCAATGCCGGAGTGGTCTCACGTACCGATATCTTTTTCGGTGGAGGATGCAGCTGGTATTAAGTTCCCGCATGCAGATCCACTTGTTATCACTACTGATATTGCGGGCACTGAAGTTCGAAGGGTGTTGATTGACGGAGGTAGTTCGGCAGATATCATTTTTGTTCAAGCCTTCGATCAATTGTGCATTTCCAGGAAGCATCTCCTTCCAGCGGCTCGTCCTTTGCAAGGCTTCGCAGGACCTCCGCTTGATGCACTTGGCCAATTAGGCCTGGAAGTTACCTTCGGGGAAGGTTTATTGGCCCGGACTGACGAAGTAATCTTCGATGTTGTAGATGCCCCATATGCTTACAAACGTCATCTTCGGAAGAGGCATGCTAAACTAGTTCGGAGGCGTGGCGCATCACAATTATTTGTGCATGAAGATGCCCACACAAGCAGGAGTCCTTACTGTCTTCAGAGATCAAGCTATTGCTCGGAGAGCGGAATATGGTCATGGTCCCCCTCTTGATCCAAGACAAGTAAACAGTGTACAAGATAATGAAGAAATTCTTTCAGCCTCCTCTGAAGCTTCGAAGAAGTCATTTCCGAGACCAAGTCCTGAGGGAGAAATTGCAACGAAGGTCATTGTTAAAGATGGTAAAGAGTATACATTTCAATTGGTAAAGATTTACCTCCAGAAGTTGCAACCTCCTTGGAAAAGGTGGTGGAAGAAAATTTAGATGTCTTCGCTTCGTCTGACGAAGATATCACCGGAGTCGATCGGGATATCATTGAACATAGTTTACTTGTAAACCCGAAGGCCCGGCCTGTTCGGCAAGGACTCCGAAAAATGTCCGCAGAAAGAGCTGCTCTAGCGAAGGATGAAGTTGAGAAATTGTTGAAGGCTGGGATTATCAGAGAAGTGGCTCACACAGAATGGTTAGCCAACCCAGCCTTCGTCAGAAAGAAGTCTTCCGGGAAGTGGCGCATGTGCATTGATTTCACATCCTTGAATAAAGCATGCCCACGTGACCCCTACCCCATGCCCCGAATTGATCAATTGGTTGACTCCACCGCAGGTTCGGAGTTATTAAGCTTCCTTGACGCGTATTCTGGTTATCATCAAATATGGTTGAAGCGCGAAGATGAAATCAAGACAAGCTTCGTAACTCCTTCGGGAGTCTTCTGTTATGTAAGAATGCCCTTCGGCTTAAGAAATGCCGGGGCAACTTTTTCGAGGTTAGTTGCTAAGGCTCTAGGTCATCAATTAGGTCGCAATGTGGAGGCCTATATGGATGATATTGTAATAAAGAGTGCTTTAAAGCACCAGCATAGCCTAGACTTAGCAGAAACATTCAATAGCCTTCGGGCATGTGGGATCCGTCTTGTTGGGGGAATATATTTCCCTTAAACAGGGGCCAAATGACGTCAGCTTCCGACAGCCTTCGGCCCAGAACCAGGTACTGTCGGAGCCTGTTTTCTCTAAGTATTATTTCCAGGTCCCAAGGTGCCTGTCGGGGCCCGTAGCTTCGGAGCCCCTAGACCAGGAGGTCCGGCCCGGAGCCCCCAATTCAGGCCCGGGCGCAGGACAGTCCGGAGGCCACCCTCCGAGAGCCAAGTCCGGAGGCCACCCTCCGAAGTCCTGTTCGGAGGCCATCCTCCAAGAAGCCAAGTCCGGAGGCCACCCTCCGAGAGCCAAGCCCGGAGGCCGCCCTCCGGGAGCCCAGTTCGGAGGTCGCCCTCCGGAGCCAAGTCCGGAGGCCACCCTCCGAGAGCCAAGTCCGGAGGCCGCCCTCCGGGAGCCCAGTTCGGAGGTCGCCCTCCGGAGCCAAGTCCGGAGGCCACCCTCCGAGAGCCAAGCCCGGAGGCCACCCTCCAGAGTCCTGTTCGGAGGCCATCCTCCAAGAAGCCAAGTCCGGAGGCCACCCTCCGAGAGCCAAGCCCGGAGGCCACCCTCCGGAGTCCTGTTCGGAGGCCATCCTCCAAGAAGCCAAGCCCGGAGGCCACCCTCCGGAGCCAAGTCCGGAGGCCACCCTCCGGAGTCCAGCCCGGAGGCCGCCTTCCGGAGCCAAGTCCATACCGGGGGCCCCCGCCCCTGGAGTGTCGTTTAGCTGGTCAAAGCCTGGCGCAGCCTGACACGCCAGTAAGGCTGTAAAGTTGTCTGGCACCTTTTGTACCGTAGCTAAGCTCCTTTTCCCCTCTCTGCCCCTATGAACCAAGGGTTCATAGGGGGGCATTCCAGTCTTTCCCTCTGGCCTGCGTGCCTATATAAGCAGGGCCAAGCCCTTGTAACGGACACAGGCTCCAGGGGGCCATGAGACCCTGAAGTTATCCTCTCCACATCAAGGCACACCATGCCAAATCTACCACAAACTGGACGTAGGGTTATTATCCCCTAGGGGAGGCCCGAACCAGTATAAACCCTATCTCTCCCTGTGAGAACCCATCGAGGTTCATTCTCCATATCATACTCCACCACAGACAAACCTGCTGGAACTAATGCAATTGTTCCAACAGTTGGCGCCGTCCGTGGGGACCTTAGTCCTAAAAGCTAAGTTCTCTACCACTGCCTGCAACCCGAAGTGCGCCCGAGGGGGGAGCGCCGAGGCCTTCTCGCTTCGCGCATCCCCCGACAAGGGGCTTCGGGTGCAGGTCGAAGGCCACCTTCGCCTTCCTCCACCCTTCGCATACCGGAGCCCGCTCTCCGGCAAGGGGCTCCGCTCCACGTTTCAAAGGACATCGAAGCCCCGAGGGCTACAAGGTAAGTACCGCCCGAAGCCATCGAAGCCATGCTAATCCTTGTTTAAAAACCGAAGCACCGCTTCGTCTTATTTAAAACCCGAAGCACCGCTTCGTCTTATTTAAAACCCGAAGCCTCGCTTCGTCTTATTTAAAACCCGAAGCCTTGCTTCGTCTTATTTAAAAACCCGAAGCCATGCTTCGCCTTATTTAAAACCCGAAGCCTTGCTTCGTCTTATTTAAAAACCCGAAGCCATGCTTCGCCTTATTTAAAACCGAAGCACCGCTTCGTCTTATTTAAAACCCGAAGCCATGCTTCGTCTTATTTAAAAACCGAAGCCATGCTTCGTCTTATTTAAACCCGAAGCACCGCTTCGTCTTATTTAAAAACCGAAGCCATGCTTCGCCTTATTTAAAAACCGAAGCCATGCTTCGTCTTATTTAAACCCGAAGCCACGCTTCGCCTTATTTAAAAACCGAAGCCACGCTTCGCCTTGTTCAAAAACCGAAGCCATGCTTCGTCTTATTTAAACCCGAAGCCACGCTTCGCCTTATTTAAAACCGAAGTCTTGCTTCGCTTTATAAAACCCGGAGTACCCCTCCGAAGGCTACACAGTGCCCCCGGGCCCGTAGCAGTGGGCTAAAAGGACTCCGGGCCACTGGCCCGACGCGTCCAGGGATTCCGGGCTCCGCGCCCGAAGCATCCCAGGGATTCCGGGCTCCGCACCCGAAGCATCCCAGGGTCGCAGGTGACCCAGAGTCGAAGGTGGCTCAGTACCCCTCCGAAGGCTACACAGTGCCCCCGGGCCCGTAGCAGTGGGCTAAAAGGACTCCGGGCCACTGGCCCGACGCGTCCAGGGATTCCGGGCTCCGCGCCCGAAGCATCCCAGAGTCGAAGGTGGCTCAGAGTCGAAGGTGGCTCACATTATCACAGGGATTCCGGGTTCCGCACCCGAAGCATCCCAGGGTCGAAGGTGACCCAGAGTCGAAGGTGGCTCAGAGTCGAAGGTGGCTCACACTATCACAGGTTCGGTGAATCCACACCAAATATCCTTCTCATTACAGGACCAAGCTCCGAAGCCCAGCTTCGTTACCTAAGCACGCTCCGAAGCCCTGCTTCGCGTGTTAATATAGTATACGCCCGAGCGTCTCGAAGTCTTACTTCGCTAAAATCTAAGTGCGTTCCAGAGCCTCGCTCATGCACAACATCCAAATCCTAGCGTGCCGAAGCATGCCTCGCTAAACTTGGTTATGCCAGAGCCCTGCTCCGCACCAAGTTAGCGCGCACGGAGCCCAAAAGAGGGCTCCGCTCAGTAAATTTCAGCAGCCGAAGCATTGCTTCGCACCCATTTAAAGCATTCGAAGCCCAAAGGGGCCTTCGCTTGAATAAAATTTCATGCATCAAGCCGCCAAAAGGCGCACCCTTCGCATCTTTTATTTTTTGCCCGTACCAGCAACGGCTAAGTCCCTAACTGCCACGTGCAAAGGGGGGAAGCATATATGCGAGGTGTGCGAATGTAATGTACAGTACGAGCGTGACAAGCTAAGCGTTCGAAGCCAAACAATGCGAAGCATACAAACGAAGTATGCGAGTATAATAAACTCCGTTCATTAAGAGAGTTGAGAAGTATGTTACAAATATACTTCGAAGACAAACTACGAGTAATCTGTATCTAAGCCTAAGAAGAACCGAGTGCGAGGCCCCAACCCTCGCCTGCCTCTCCGTCGGCGAGGGCCCCCTCGGCTGGATGTTGCCTCGTCGGAGCCCGCTCTCCCTCGACCGGCTCGTCCAGACTCCGAAGCCTGCAGGTTTCGGCTTCCGCTTTGCAGGTCGCTCCAAGTTCGCGAAGCAGGCGGTGCCGTGTCGAAGGCAGAAAAATCTAGGGCTTCGTCGCCCGCTAAGGCCGTCGCGGAGGCAAGGGTAAAGAACCTTGAAGGGGCTCCGTCTTCACAGCGGCTAGCAAATCCCGAGCTATTTCGGAGATGGCTTCGCCCCGAGGCCCCCTCGGCAGCTTAAACCGAGGGGGGCCTTCGGACCTAGCTACTTCAAGGATCGCCCACAGCTGTTGAAGCTCTTCAGAGTCCTCGAGGACTTCGAGGTCTACGCTCGAAGGCTGAGCCTGGGCAGGTATAAAAAACCCCCGCATTCGCATTAATGAACTGATAAGTCTTTACAAGCCTACAGCTAGGTATTACAAGGAAGCCTAAGGAGATCTACACCTTCGGAGGCGGAGGCGTCGAGGTCGAAGGCTTGTCCGGGTCAGTGGGCCCCTTGAACCGGCGTTGTCGGAGGGCCTTCATAAGGTCAAGGACTGCCTCGCAGCCTTGCTCCTTCCAGGGATCCTGCAGCCGCCGCCAGGCCCCGCGGACTTCGCCCGGAGGCGTCACCAAGTGCGGACCCCCGAAGGCCACAGGGGCCACGGAGGTTGCCGCCCGAAGGTGGTCACACCCCGCGGCATGGAGCATGTGCAACACTCCTTGACCGGCGACGCGACCGGCCATGAGAGCGAAGCCTGTCAGCGCTTCGTCCGCAATCGAAGCCGCTGTCTTCAAATAATCGGCGCGGTCCCCAATCGGGTCTTGGTCGCCAAACTCCGGAGCCCGGCACTCGGTCCCTATTTTCTCAAGGACCTCGGTCAGGCTCTGGGTGGCCTCGCCAAGGTTGGCCACAGCGAAGCTCTCGAGGTCCTGGGCCCGTTGACGGAGCTCTTCGATCTCCTTCGCCTGTAGGGCCTCGGCATCCTTTGAAGCTTGGAGCTCCGCGCGAAGCCGAGCCGTCTCCGAGGTCAAGGCCTCCCTCGCCTCCTTCGCCTCCGCAGCCGAAGCTTCGGCCCGTTTCCGCCCCTCGGCTTCCTCCGAAACCTCGCGGCGAAGGGCCTCCTTCTCCGCTACGAGGCGCTCCAACCGCCTGTCAGCAGCAGTCGAAGCTGCCGCATTTAGTGCGAGGGCCTGCAGAAATTCAAGAAACCCTAAGTATTAACCAAGGGGCAAAGTATAGTTCGAGGTTGCAAGGGGCTTCGCTCACCCGAAGGAGGACTTCGTTCGAGCTAACGAAGAGGTCCGCCGGGTCCTGATGGCTAAGCTGGGCCACCAAGTCCCCCTCCTCCGCAGAAGCACAAGCCTCGCGGAAATCGCGGATCGCCGCCACCGTCACACCTCCCCTCGGCTTGAAAGGGTGAATCACGGCTACGGTCCCCTCCGCGGGCTTCGGCGAAGCGGGGCTCAAGCCCACCACATCGACTTCTTCTTCGCCTCGAGGGTCCACGCGGCCCCCGCTGTCTTCGCCGTCAGACGAAGTGCTCTCCGACTCGCTGCTACTGCTACTGCTGCTGCTGCTCGAAGCCTCCGCGGGCTCCGCCTCGGCGGACTTCGACCCGCCTTCGCCGGCCGGCTTCGCCGCAGGGGGCCTCGCGTCGTCTTCATCCTCTGCAGGAAGCCAAGTTAAAACCTGCGTATGAAGGAGAGGCGTGCAAGAAGAAAAAGGGTTTACCATCGTCAGAGATCGCTTGGAAGGCAGGAGGGGCTAAGTGTGTCCTCCAGCTCCCTCGCTGCGAAGCCGGCGCATGCACCTCCGCGCCCGAAGTTGGTTCCGCCGGGGCACCCTCGGTCTCCTTGGCAGCAGGAGTGCGCGCGTCGGCCTCCGCTTCCGAGGTCCTCACCGCCGGAGGCTTCGCGGCCTTCTTAGGGGCCGGAGTAGCTGCGGGCTTCGCCGCAGTCTCCCCCGAGGCGTCCGGTTCATCCTCGTCCCCCCTCTTCCTCTTGGCTCCGGCCGGCGAGGTGCCCTGGTGGGCGAAGTCCGGCAGAGCCGGGAGCCCTCCGAGGTCGAGCGCGCTCCATACTCTGTTCCAGCGCTCCCAGGACCCCACCAGGGCGAGGCGTTGGTTCTGCTCCTCGGGAGTCGGAGTCCCGACGACTCGGTCCGCCGCCGCGATGGCCTCCTCCGGGGTCCTCATGTCGAGGTCGGCTACGCGAAAAGGTTGAAGTTAGGAGCAAGGTATTCCAAGTATTAAAAGCAAGAAGAGTGCGAAGCCTTACAGAGACGGTCGAAGGCCAGCTCGCTGAGTTCACCTCGAGCCGAAGCCTGGAAGAGGCCCGTCGGCCAGGAGCGCGCAAGGGGGCTAAGCCGAAGGGTAAGGAACTCCTCTGCGAGGTCCCTCATGCTCATCTTCGCCGCCACCCTTCGGAGCAGCGAGATCCTCGAGCGCAGGAGGCCTTCGCTGGTCTTGACCACCCCTTCGCGCCGATACAGAATATGGGCGTTGGTGCTCCGGAGGGGGGAGTTGGCTCCGACGGAGGCATAGAACCACTCTTGGTCCCACCTCGAGTGCCACTTGTTGTTGACGGCCCTCGCCGGGAAGGCGTCTTGGTACTCCTTCCGAAGCTGAAAATTGGCGCTGCCGAAGGCCAGCGCCCTCTTGACGCGGTCCGGCCCCTCCCGCGGCTTCGGTTGGCAGTTGGCATCATGGAGGGCGACGAAGACGTCCGCGCGGCCCTCGCAGCCCTCGGCCCTCATGGCCCATTCAAAAACGGCTAACCTCGCCACGGCGTTGGGCGAAAGCTGTGGAAGCTCGAGGTTGTAAGCCTCGAGGACTTCGCTCAGCATCCCCACTGCTGGCAGACCGAGGCCGGCCTCGAAGAAGGCCTCGAACACTACCACCTCGTCAACGCGAGGCCTCGGCTCAGCCTCCGACTTCTCCGGGACCCGAAGCTGGATCTTCGCCGCAATCTTCCCTTCGCAGGCCCTCCGAACCGACTCCTCCGTGGAGATCGAGGCCCTCATCTCCAGGGTCTGCTCGAACTTGTCGGAGGGGGTCCGAAGGTCCCTTGGCCCCATCCGCCTGGGCGCAGTCTTCGCCGCCGCAGCCGCCGCCGCCTGCACCTGGGCGGAGCCCGAGCTCGAGCCCAAAGCAAGAGGCTTCGCCACCCGCCTTCTTCGGCATGTCGCTGGGACTTCGGCGCGAAGAGCTAAAGCTAAGCGAAGGGGGGGCTCGGAGCGAAGCTAGAAGAAGAGCAGAGCGAGGTTTGCAAGGCAACAAGAAGAGAGCAAATGAAGGTGTGCCGAAGCCGCACGCGGTAAGTCTCTATTTATAGGCGCGGTAAGAATTCCAACCGTCGTGGGCCGGGCTCACCGCCAGATGGGCCTCCGGCGAAGGCGAACCGGCCCATAGCAAGGTAACGGTAACATTTTCGACCGTTGCGGAGCCGTGCGGGCTCCCCGAGCCCCGAGGCCGTTCTGACGGTAAGCGCGGGCATTTATTGCTCCCGGATGTCGAGGCCGCCCTCGGTCCAGGCGCCGAAGGTATGTTTTCTCTGTAGTTATGTTTCCAGGTCATTTGTCCTAAGGACGCGTGCACCCCTTCGTTCCGAAGGCCTACACGCGAGGGGCTACTGTTGGGGGAATATATTTCCCTTAAACAGGGGCCAAATGACGTCAGCTTCCGACAGCCTTCGGCCCAGAACCAGGTACTGTCGGAGCCTGTTTTCTCTAAGTATTATTTCCAGGTCCCAAGGTGCCTGTCGGGGCCCGTAGCTTCGGAGCCCCTAGACCAGGAGGTCCGGCCCGGAGCCCCCAATTCAGGCCCGGGCGCAGGACAGTCCGGAGGCCACCCTCCGAGAGCCAAGTCCGGAGGCCACTCTCCGAAGTCCTGTTCGGAGGCCATCCTCCAAGAAGCCAAGTCCGGAGGCCACCCTCCGAGAGCCAAGCCCGGAGGCCGCCCTCCGGGAGCCCAGTTCGGAGGTCGCCCTCCGGAGCCAAGTCCGGAGGCCACCCTCCGAGAGCCAAGTCCGGAGGCCGCCCTCCGGGAGCCCAGTTCGGAGGTCGCCCTCCGGAGCCAAGTCCGGAGGCCACCCTCCGAGAGCCAAGCCCGGAGGCCACCCTCCAGAGTCCTGTTCGGAGGCCATCCTCCAAGAAGCCAAGTCCGGAGGCCACCCTCCGAGAGCCAAGCCCGGAGGCCACCCTCCGGAGTCCTGTTCGGAGGCCATCCTCCAAGAAGCCAAGCCCGGAGGCCACCCTCCGGAGCCAAGTCCGGAGGCCACCCTCCGGAGTCCAGCCCGGAGGCCGCCTTCCGGAGCCAAGTCCATACCGGGGGCCCCCGCCCCTGGAGTGTCGTTTAGCTGGTCAAAGCCTGGCGCAGCCTGACACGCCAGTAAGGCTGTAAAGTTGTCTGGCACCTTTTGTACCGTAGCTAAGCTCCTTTTCCCCTCTCTGCCCCTATGAACCAAGGGTTCATAGGGGGGCATTCCAGTCTTTCCCTCTGGCCTGCGTGCCTATATAAGCAGGGCCAAGCCCTTGTAACGGACACAGGCTCCAGGGGGCCATGAGACCCTGAAGTTATCCTCTCCACATCAAGGCACACCATGCCAAATCTACCACAAACTGGACGTAGGGTTATTATCCCCTAGGGGAGGCCCGAACCAGTATAAACCCTATCTCTCCCTGTGAGAACCCATCGAGGTTCATTCTCCATATCATACTCCACCACAGACAAACCTGCTGGAACTAATGCAATTGTTCCAACACGTCTTAACCCCGAAAAATGTATCTTCGGAGCTAAGGCTGGAAAGTTGTTAGGGTATTTAGTTTCAAGCAGGGGAATTGAAGCTAGCCCTACTCAAATAACTGCGCTACAAAAGATGGCTCCTCCGGAAAATTTAAAGCAAGTGCAAAAGTTGACTGGGCGTCTGGCAGCACTTAGCAGGTTTTTATCAAGGTCTGCGGAGAGAAGCTTGCCTATATTTAAAGCATTGAAAGGGTCCGAAGATTTTGCATGGACACCGGAGTGTCAAAAAGCTTCGAAGATATTAAAGAGTATCTCAGTAATCTTGCTACACTCACGGTGCCTACTGCGGACGAAACCCTACTCCTTTACCTTGCAGCTACAGGTTCTGCTGTCAGCGCAGTCCTTGTCAGAGAAGTGGATTTCAATGGGAAGTTGGTCCAAAATCCTGTTATTTTGTATCCGAAGCATTATCAGGAGCGAAGACAAGATACTCCGAACTTGAGAAGTTCGTTTATGCTCTGATAATGGCTTCGAGGAAGTTAAGACATTATTTTTGGCACACAATGTAATTGTACCAACTTCGTATCCTTTAGGAGATATGCTTCGAAGTAAGGATTCCACTGGAAGGATTGGGAAGTGGGCAGTTGAGCTAGCACCCTTCGGCATATCTTTCTTGGCAAGGACAGCAATCAAATCGCAAGTCCTAGCAGATTTTGTAGCAGAATGGACTCCACCTGCAAATTTGGTTCCGGAGAAGTCAAGTGACGGAGTTTGGATTGTTTACTCCGATGGGGCTTTCCAAGCATCCGGAGCAGGCATTGGAGTAGTGTTAATTTCACCCTCAGGGCAAAGAGCAATGTACTCCGCAAGACTCAACTTTAAGTCTACCAATAATATAGCGGAGTATGAAGGGATTTTATTGGGACTCTGAAAAGCACGTGCTCTAGGGGCTACAAGAATAATTATAAAAACAGATTCTCAGATAGTAGCAGGGCACGTAGACAAAAGTTTTCAAGTCCGACATCCACAGCTTGCAAAGTACTTGGAAGAAATTCGCAAGATCGAAGCACATTTCAAGGGTATTTCCATTCGGAGTATACCAAGAGCTGAAAACGTGCAAGCGGACATTTTAGCGAAGGCTACTGCCGGAGCTGTGGACGTGCCTGACGAAGCTTTCTATGAGGAGCTCAATATACCTTCGGTGCCACAAGTTGCTTCTGCAGAGATTCTCTGCATTCCTAGTGCAGATTGGAAAGATTCAATCATAGAACTCTTGCAAGGAGGAACAAATTTGCCCGAAGAACCCCAATTGTCAAGATTAAAGCTCAGAGCAAGAAACTATCAGTTAATCAACGGTATATTATACAAGGCCGGAGTATGTTCCCCTCTACTCCGATGTATATCTCAAGCCGAAGGCCAAGAAATTCTCCGAGAAATTCACGAAGGCCTTTGTGGAAGTCATTTAGCCCCTAGAGCTTTGGCAGGAAAAACACTTCTCCAGAGTCTTTATTGGCCTACAATAACAGCTGATGCGGAGAGCTTAGTCCGCACTTGTCAAGGATGCCAGTGGATGGGTCGACGGAGTCATCGCCCACCAACAGCTCTTCAAGTCATTGCTCCGGTATGGCCTATGGCCAGATGGGGTATGGATTTAATTGGTCCCTTTCCGGTAGCCAAGGGAAATCTGAAGTTTGCAGTGGTAGCTATTGAATATTTTTCTAAGTGGGTGGAAGGAGAACCCTTAAAAGCCATCACTTCGAACAATGTACATAAATTCTTCTGGAAGAATATCATTTGCCGGTTCGGAGTGCCTAGATACCTCACAGTTGATAATGGAACACAGTTCGACGCAGAACCCTTCAGGAAGTTTTGCGAAGATCTAGGCATTCAGTTATGTTTTGCTGTAGTGAGGCATCCTCAGTCTAATGGAGCCGTAGAGCGAGCCAATGGAAATATTTTATCAGTGCTAAATCGAAGAATAGTAGGATTAGCAAAGGGACTGTGGACCGAAGAGCTTCCGAAGAGCTACTGAACAAAGTGCTTTACAGCTTTACAGACGTGTCAGATTAATGTCACTTCTGGACCAGCAAAACGACATACTAGGGGCAGAGGGGCCCCTGGTATGACTTCTATACTATAGCGAGGTACAAATATCTTCTTGGTTTGGAGTAGGGGCCGGAGCTCTTCAGGTGGAGGCCACAAGGTAAGCTTTGAAGGACACTTCGAAGTGGGCTTTGAAGTATACTCTGGATTGAACTCTGTTGGGGGAATATATTTCCCTTAAACAGGGGCCAAATGACGTCAGCTTCCGACAGCCTTCGGCCCAGAACCAGGTACTGTCGGAGCCTGTTTTCTCTAAGTATTATTTCCAGGTCCCAAGGTGCCTGTCGGGGCCCGTAGCTTCGGAGCCCCTAGACCAGGAGGTCCGGCCCGGAGCCCCCAATTCAGGCCCGGGCGCAGGACAGTCCGGAGGCCACCCTCCGAGAGCCAAGTCCGGAGGCCACCCTCCGAAGTCCTGTTCGGAGGCCATCCTCCAAGAAGCCAAGTCCGGAGGCCACCCTCCGAGAGCCAAGCCCGGAGGCCGCCCTCCGGGAGCCCAGTTCGGAGGTCGCCCTCCGGAGCCAAGTCCGGAGGCCACCCTCCGAGAGCCAAGTCCGGAGGCCGCCCTCCGGGAGCCCAGTTCGGAGGTCGCCCTCCGGAGCCAAGTCCGGAGGCCACCCTCCGAGAGCCAAGCCCGGAGGCCACCCTCCAGAGTCCTGTTCGGAGGCCATCCTCCAAGAAGCCAAGTCCGGAGGCCACCCTCCGAGAGCCAAGCCCGGAGGCCACCCTCCGGAGTCCTGTTCGGAGGCCATCCTCCAAGAAGCCAAGCCCGGAGGCCACCCTCCGGAGCCAAGTCCGGAGGCCACCCTCCGGAGTCCAGCCCGGAGGCCGCCTTCCGGAGCCAAGTCCATACCGGGGGCCCCCGCCCCTGGAGTGTCGTTTAGCTGGTCAAAGCCTGGCGCAGCCTGACACGCCAGTAAGGCTGTAAAGTTGTCTGGCACCTTTTGTACCGTAGCTAAGCTCCTTTTCCCCTCTCCGCCCCTATGAACCAAGGGTTCATAGGGGGGCATTCCAGTCTTTCCCTCTGGCCTGCGTGCCTATATAAGCAGGGCCAAGCCCTTGTAACGGACACAGGCTCCAGGGGGCCATGAGACCCTGAAGTTATCCTCTCCACATCAAGGCACACCATGCCAAATCTACCACAAACTGGACGTAGGGTTATTATCCCCTAGGGGAGGCCCGAACCAGTATAAACCCTATCTCTCCCTGTGAGAACCCATCGAGGTTCATTCTCCATATCATACTCCACCACAGACAAACCTGCTGGAACTAATGCAATTGTTCCAACAGTTGGCGCCGTCCGTGGGGACCTTAGTCCTAAAAGCTAAGTTCTCTACCACTGCCTGCAACCCGAAGTGCGCCCGAGGGGGGAGCGCCGAGGCCTTCTCGCTTCGCGCATCCCCCGACAAGGGGCTTCGGGTGCAGGTCGAAGGCCACCTTCGCCTTCCTCCACCCTTCGCATACCGGAGCCCGCTCTCCGGCAAGGGGCTCCGCTCCACGTTTCAAAGGACATCGAAGCCCCGAGGGCTACAAGGTAAGTACCGCCCGAAGCCATCGAAGCCATGCTAATCCTTGTTTAAAAACCGAAGCACCGCTTCGTCTTATTTAAAACCCGAAGCACCGCTTCGTCTTATTTAAAACCCGAAGCCTCGCTTCGTCTTATTTAAAACCCGAAGCCTTGCTTCGTCTTATTTAAAAACCCGAAGCCATGCTTCGCCTTATTTAAACCCGAAGCCTTGCTTCGTCTTATTTAAAAACCCGAAGCCATGCTTCGCCTTATTTAAAACCGAAGCACCGCTTCGTCTTATTTAAAACCCGAAGCCATGCTTCGTCTTATTTAAAAACCGAAGCCATGCTTCGTCTTATTTAAACCCGAAGCACCGCTTCGTCTTATTTAAAAACCGAAGCCATGCTTCGCCTTATTTAAAAACCGAAGCCATGCTTCGTCTTATTTAAACCCGAAGCCACGCTTCGCCTTATTTAAAAACCGAAGCCACGCTTCGCCTTGTTCAAAAACCGAAGCCATGCTTCGTCTTATTTAAACCCGAAGCCACGCTTCGCCTTATTTAAAACCGAAGTCTTGCTTCGCTTTATAAAACCCGGAGTACCCCTCCGAAGGCTACACAGTGCCCCCGGGCCCGTAGCAGTGGGCTAAAAGGACTCCGGGCCACTGGCCCGACGCGTCCAGGGATTCCGGGCTCCGCGCCCGAAGCATCCCAGGGATTCCGGGCTCCGCACCCGAAGCATCCCAGGGTCGCAGGTGACCCAGAGTCGAAGGTGGCTCAGTACCCCTCCGAAGGCTACACAGTGCCCCCGGGCCCGTAGCAGTGGGCTAAAAGGACTCCGGGCCACTGGCCCGACGCGTCCAGGGATTCCGGGCTCCGCGCCCGAAGCATCCCAGAGTCGAAGGTGGCTCAGAGTCGAAGGTGGCTCACATTATCACAGGGATTCCGGGTTCCGCACCCGAAGCATCCCAGGGTCGAAGGTGACCCAGAGTCGAAGGTGGCTCAGAGTCGAAGGTGGCTCACACTATCACAGGTTCGGTGAATCCACACCAAATATCCTTCTCATTACAGGACCAAGCTCCGAAGCCCAGCTTCGTTACCTAAGCACGCTCCGAAGCCCTGCTTCGCGTGTTAATATAGTATACGCCCGAGCGTCTCGAAGTCTTACTTCGCTAAAATCTAAGTGCGTTCCAGAGCCTCGCTCATGCACAACATCCAAATCCTAGCGTGCCGAAGCATGCCTCGCTAAACTTGGTTATGCCAGAGCCCTGCTCCGCACCAAGTTAGCGCGCACGGAGCCCAAAAGAGGGCTCCGCTCAGTAAATTTCAGCAGCCGAAGCATTGCTTCGCACCCATTTAAAGCATTCGAAGCCCAAAGGGGCCTTCGCTTGAATAAAATTTCATGCATCAAGCCGCCAAAAGGCGCACCCTTCGCATCTTTTATTTTTTGCCCGTACCAGCAACGGCTAAGTCCCTAACTGCCACGTGCAAAGGGGGGAAGCATATATGCGAGGTGTGCGAATGTAATGTACAGTACGAGCGTGACAAGCTAAGCGTTCGAAGCCAAACAATGCGAAGCATACAAACGAAGTATGCGAGTATAATAAACTCCGTTCATTAAGAGAGTTGAGAAGTATGTTACAAATATACTTCGAAGACAAAACTACGAGTAATCTGTATCTAAGCCTAAGAAGAACCGAGTGCGAGGCCCCAACCCTCGCCTGCCTCTCCGTCGGCGAGGGCCCCCTCGGCTGGATGTTGCCTCGTCGGAGCCCGCTCTCCCTCGACCGGCTCGTCCAGACTCCGAAGCCTGCAGGTTTCGGCTTCCGCTTTGCAGGTCGCTCCAAGTTCGCGAAGCAGGCGGTGCCGTGTCGAAGGCAGAAAAATCTAGGGCTTCGTCGCCCGCTAAGGCCGTTCGCGGAGGCAAGGGTAAAGAACCTTGAAGGGGCTCCGTCTTCACAGCGGCTAGCAAATCCCGAGCTATTTCGGAGATGGCTTCGCCCCGAGGCCCCCTCGGCAGCTTAAACCGAGGGGGGCCTTCGGACCTAGCTACTTCAAGGATCGCCCACAGCTGTTGAAGCTCTTCAGAGTCCTCGAGGACTTCGAGGTCTACGCTCGAAGGCTGAGCCTGGGCAGGTATAAAAAACCCCCGCATTCGCATTAATGAACTGATAAGTCTTTACAAGCCTACAGCTAGGTATTACAAGGAAGCCTAAGGAGATCTACACCTTCGGAGGCGGAGGCGTCGAGGTCGAAGGCTTGTCCGGGTCAGTGGGCCCCTTGAACCGGCGTTGTCGGAGGGCCTTCATAAGGTCAAGGACTGCCTCGCAGCCTTGCTCCTTCCAGGGATCCTGCAGCCGCCGCCAGGCCCCGCGGACTTCGCCCGGAGGCGTCACCAAGTGCGGACCCCCGAAGGCCACAGGGGCCACGGAGGTTGCCGCCCGAAGGTGGTCACACCCCGCGGCATGGAGCATGTGCAACACTCCTTGACCGGCGACGCGACCGGCCATGAGAGCGAAGCCTGTCAGCGCTTCGTCCGCAATCGAAGCCGCTGTCTTCAAATAATCGGCGCGGTCCCCAATCGGGTCTTGGTCGCCAAACTCCGGAGCCCGGCACTCGGTCCCTATTTTCTCAAGGACCTCGGTCAGGCTCTGGGTGGCCTCGCCAAGGTTGGCCACAGCGAAGCTCTCGAGGTCCTGGGCCCGTTGACGGAGCTCTTCGATCTCCTTCGCCTGTAGGGCCTCGGCATCCTTTGAAGCTTGGAGCTCCGCGCGAAGCCGAGCCGTCTCCGAGGTCAAGGCCTCCCTCGCCTCCTTCGCCTCCGCAGCCGAAGCTTCGGCCCGTTTCCGCCCCTCGGCTTCCTCCGAAACCTCGCGGCGAAGGGCCTCCTTCTCCGCTACGAGGCGCTCCAACCGCCTGTCAGCAGCAGTCGAAGCTGCCGCATTTAGTGCGAGGGCCTGCAGAAATTCAAGAAACCCTAAGTATTAACCAAGGGGCAAAGTATAGTTCGAGGTTGCAAGGGGCTTCGCTCACCCGAAGGAGGACTTCGTTCGAGCTAACGAAGAGGTCCGCCGGGTCCTGATGGCTAAGCTGGGCCACCAAGTCCCCCTCCTCCGCAGAAGCACAAGCCTCGCGGAAATCGCGGATCGCCGCCACCGTCACACCTCCCCTCGGCTTGAAAGGGTGAATCACGGCTACGGTCCCCTCCGCGGGCTTCGGCGAAGCGGGGCTCAAGCCCACCACATCGACTTCTTCTTCGCCTCGAGGGTCCACGCGGCCCCCGCTGTCTTCGCCGTCAGACGAAGTGCTCTCCGACTCGCTGCTACTGCTACTGCTGCTGCTGCTCGAAGCCTCCGCGGGCTCCGCCTCGGCGGACTTCGACCCGCCTTCGCCGGCCGGCTTCGCCGCAGGGGGCCTCGCGTCGTCTTCATCCTCTGCAGGAAGCCAAGTTAAAACCTGCGTATGAAGGAGAGGCGTGCAAGAAGAAAAAGGGTTTACCATCGTCAGAGATCGCTTGGAAGGCAGGAGGGGCTAAGTGTGTCCTCCAGCTCCCTCGCTGCGAAGCCGGCGCATGCACCTCCGCGCCCGAAGTTGGTTCCGCCGGGGCACCCTCGGTCTCCTTGGCAGCAGGAGTGCGCGCGTCGGCCTCCGCTTCCGAGGTCCTCACCGCCGGAGGCTTCGCGGCCTTCTTAGGGGCCGGAGTAGCTGCGGGCTTCGCCGCAGTCTCCCCCGAGGCGTCCGGTTCATCCTCGTCCCCCCTCTTCCTCTTGGCTCCGGCCGGCGAGGTGCCCTGGTGGGCGAAGTCCGGCAGAGCCGGGAGCCCTCCGAGGTCGAGCGCGCTCCATACTCTGTTCCAGCGCTCCCAGGACCCCACCAGGGCGAGGCGTTGGTTCTGCTCCTCGGGAGTCGGAGTCCCGACGACTCGGTCCGCCGCCGCGATGGCCTCCTCCGGGGTCCTCATGTCGAGGTCGGCTACGCGAAAAGGTTGAAGTTAGGAGCAAGGTATTCCAAGTATTAAAAGCAAGAAGAGTGCGAAGCCTTACAGAGACGGTCGAAGGCCAGCTCGCTGAGTTCACCTCGAGCCGAAGCCTGGAAGAGGCCCGTCGGCCAGGAGCGCGCAAGGGGGCTAAGCCGAAGGGTAAGGAACTCCTCTGCGAGGTCCCTCATGCTCATCTTCGCCGCCACCCTTCGGAGCAGCGAGATCCTCGAGCGCAGGAGGCCTTCGCTGGTCTTGACCACCCCTTCGCGCCGATACAGAATATGGGCGTTGGTGCTCCGGAGGGGGGAGTTGGCTCCGACGGAGGCATAGAACCACTCTTGGTCCCACCTCGAGTGCCACTTGTTGTTGACGGCCCTCGCCGGGAAGGCGTCTTGGTACTCCTTCCGAAGCTGAAAATTGGCGCTGCCGAAGGCCAGCGCCCTCTTGACGCGGTCCGGCCCCTCCCGCGGCTTCGGTTGGCAGTTGGCATCATGGAGGGCGACGAAGACGTCCGCGCGGCCCTCGCAGCCCTCGGCCCTCATGGCCCATTCAAAAACGGCTAACCTCGCCACGGCGTTGGGCGAAAGCTGTGGAAGCTCGAGGTTGTAAGCCTCGAGGACTTCGCTCAGCATCCCCACTGCTGGCAGACCGAGGCCGGCCTCGAAGAAGGCCTCGAACACCTACCACCTCGTCAACGCGAGGCCTCGGCTCAGCCTCCGACTTCTCCGGGACCCGAAGCTGGATCTTCGCCGCAATCTTCCCTTCGCAGGCCCTCCGAACCGACTCCTCCGTGGAGATCGAGGCCCTCATCTCCAGGGTCTGCTCGAACTTGTCGGAGGGGGTCCGAAGGTCCCTTGGCCCCATCCGCCTGGGCGCAGTCTTCGCCGCCGCAGCCGCCGCCGCCTGCACCTGGGCGGAGCCCGAGCTCGAGCCCAAAGCAAGAGGCTTCGCCACCGCCTTCTTCGGCATGTCGCTGGGACTTCGGCGCGAAGAGCTAAAGCTAAGCGAAGGGGGGGCTCGGAGCGAAGCTAGAAGAAGAGCAGAGCGAGGTTTGCAAGGCAACAAGAAGAGAGCAAATGAAGGTGTGCCGAAGCCGCACGCGGTAAGTCTCTATTTATAGGCGCGGTAAGAATTCCAACCGTCGTGGGCCGGGCTCACCGCCAGATGGGCCTCCGGCGAAGGCGAACCGGCCCATAGCAAGGTAACGGTAACATTTTCGACCGTTGCGGAGCCGTGCGGGCTCCCCGAGCCCCGAGGCCGTTCTGACGGTAAGCGCGGGCATTTATTGCTCCCGGATGTCGAGGCCGCCCTCGGTCCAGGCGCCGAAGGTATGTTTTCTCTGTAGTTATGTTTCCAGGTCATTTGTCCTAAGGACGCGTGCACCCCTTCGTTCCGAAGGCCTACACGCGAGGGGCTACTGTTGGGGGAATATATTTCCCTTAAACAGGGGCCAAATGACGTCAGCTTCCGACAGCCTTCGGCCCAGAACCAGGTACTGTCGGAGCCTGTTTTCTCTAAGTATTATTTCCAGGTCCCAAGGTGCCTGTCGGGGCCCGTAGCTTCGGAGCCCCTAGACCAGGAGGTCCGGCCCGGAGCCCCCAATTCAGGCCCGGGCGCAGGACAGTCCGGAGGCCACCCTCCGAGAGCCAAGTCCGGAGGCCACCCTCCGAAGTCCTGTTCGGAGGCCATCCTCCAAGAAGCCAAGTCCGGAGGCCACCCTCCGAGAGCCAAGCCCGGAGGCCGCCCTCCGGGAGCCCAGTTCGGAGGTCGCCCTCCGGAGCCAAGTCCGGAGGCCACCCTCCGAGAGCCAAGTCCGGAGGCCGCCCTCCGGGAGCCCAGTTCGGAGGTCGCCCTCCGGAGCCAAGTCCGGAGGCCACCCTCCGAGAGCCAAGCCCGGAGGCCACCCTCCAGAGTCCTGTTCGGAGGCCATCCTCCAAGAAGCCAAGTCCGGAGGCCACCCTCCGAGAGCCAAGCCCGGAGGCCACCCTCCGGAGTCCTGTTCGGAGGCCATCCTCCAAGAAGCCAAGCCCGGAGGCCACCCTCCGGAGCCAAGTCCGGAGGCCACCCTCCGGAGTCCAGCCCGGAGGCCGCCTTCCGGAGCCAAGTCCATACCGGGGGCCCCCGCCCCTGGAGTGTCGTTTAGCTGGTCAAAGCCTGGCGCAGCCTGACACGCCAGTAAGGCTGTAAAGTTGTCTGGCACCTTTTGTACCGTAGCTAAGCTCCTTTTCCCCTCTCTGCCCCTATGAACCAAGGGTTCATAGGGGGGCATTCCAGTCTTTCCCTCTGGCCTGCGTGCCTATATAAGCAGGGCCAAGCCCTTGTAACGGACACAGGCTCCAGGGGGCCATGAGACCCTGAAGTTATCCTCTCCACATCAAGGCACACCATGCCAAATCTACCACAAACTGGACGTAGGGTTATTATCCCCTAGGGGAGGCCCGAACCAGTATAAACCCTATCTCTCCCTGTGAGAACCCATCGAGGTTCATTCTCCATATCATACTCCACCACAGACAAACCTGCTGGAACTAATGCAATTGTTCCAACAAACTCCGAACTAAGTTCTCAGAGACTTAGCTTCGAATCGGCTGGAATGGGTCTAGAGACTAGCTCGAAGATTAACTCCGAATAGAATTCGAAGGTTAACTCCGATGTTAGCCCGGAGGATAACTCCGAAACTAGCCTTAGACTTAGTTTCTGCAAACATCAAAGGGATCTTGGGGGCTTTTCTCCAGAGGGCTCCGAAAGGGGTTCGGAGGCCTCGCTCTAGGGGCTCCGAAGAGGACCTTGAAACTTAGAAATAGTTTCTCCCGATAGAGGCATGCTTCGACAGTGTCGGGCTCTCGGCCGAAGGCTGTTGAAGGCTGACATCATTTGGCCCCTGTTTAAGGGAAAACTTATTCCCCCAACAGTAGCCCCTCGCCTGCAGGCCTTCGGGACGAAGGGGTGCGTGCGCCCTTAGGACAATGACAGTAAAAGTGGTAACTTCAGAGAAAACAGGCCTTTTTAGCTTGGACCGAAGGCGGCTTCGATTTGCGTAGGTAATAATTGCCTACGTCAGCTGTCAGAATGACCTCGGGGAGATCAACTGACTTCGCAATGGCTAAAAAATTGAGCGTTACAATGCGCCGGTTCGCTTCAGCTTCGTTGGAGGCCCACCTGTCAGTGGCTTCGGCAGGAGAACCGTCGGGATTTTTACCGCCTATAAATAGGGGTTTACCGCACACGGCTTCAACACACCTCTCATTTGCTTTCTTCCCAACGCCTTGCATCCTTTGCTCTCTTCTCCTCCTCCATAGCTTCATGTTTAGCCCACTTCGCAAGCTTTAGCGCCCTTCGCGTCGAAGCTCCACAAAAATGGCGAAGAAAGTTGCTTCGAAGGTATTGGCCTTTGGCTCGAGCTCGAGCTCCGCCCAAGCGCAAGCGGCGGCCGCAGCAGCAGCGAAGCCTGCAGCGAGGCGGATGGGGCCAAAGGATCTTCGGTCGCCATCAGATAAGTTCGAGCAAACCTTGTAGATGAGGGCCTCGATCTTGATAGAGGAGTCTGTCCGAAGGGCCTGCGCGGGGAAAATCTCGCTAAAGATCCAACTTCGGGTGCCAGAGAAGTCAGAGGCCATACCGAGGCCTCGGGCTGACGAAGTGGTGCTGTTCGAGGCTTTCTTCGAAGCCGACCTTGGACTGCCAGCCATGGGGATGCTGAGCGAAGTCTTGAAGACTTACAACCTCGAGCTTCCTCAAGTGTCACCCAACGCCATGGCGAGGCTTGCAATGTTTGAATGGGCCATGATGGCCGAATGCTGCGAGGGCCGCGCTGACGTCTTCGTGGCCCTTCACGATGCCAACTGTTTGCTGAAGCCGAGGGAGGGTGCAGACCACGTTAAGTGGGCTTTGGCCTTCAGAAGCGCTAACTTCTAGCTTAGGAGGGAGTATCAGGATGCCTTCCCAGTGAGGGCCGCCAACAGCAAATGGTACTCGAACAGAGTATGGACCCTGCTAGGCGCCGAAGGAGGTCCATGCTCTGCCAGACTTCTCCAATCTGGTACCCTCGGCAATCAGCTCCACAAGGAAGAGGGTGGACGATGATGAACCCGAAGCTTCGAGGGCTCGGTCAGAGGTCCCCGCGATCGAAGCCCCTACTCCGGAGGAGGCAACAGTCGCGAACCCTGAAACAGAAGCGGAGCTAGCAGGGGCTCCGGCAGCAGCCACCGAGGTGGTGGCGAAGGCTGCAACGACGATGACTTCAAGCGCAGAGGGTGATGCGCCAGCTTCGTAGCAAAAGGATTGAGGGGCACACATCAACCCCTCTACCTTCGAAGAGATCTCCGATGAAGGTAAACACTTTAGACATACTTCTATTTTCATTCACATATATTGACTTAAACTTTTTTGCAGAAGAGGATGTCGGTGCGAGGCCCACCGTGGCGAAGCCAGCGGAGGCCTTCGGCAGCAGCAGTAGCAGTAGCAGCAGCAGCTCAGAGTTCGATAGTTCCTCGTCTGAAGAAGACCGAGGCAACGGTCACGATGAAGGGAACCCTTGAGACGATGAGGACGTCGAGGTGGTGGACTGGAGCCCAGCTCCACCGAAGCCTGTGCGGGAGGTTTAGGTGGAGGAAATTGTCTGGCCTCTACAGCCGAAGGGGGCCGTAACGGAGGCGGCCATCCATGACTTCTGTGAGGGATGCGTGGCTGCGGAGGCAGGAGGCTTGGTGGCTCAACTCAGCCACTCGAGCCCCATGGACCTATTTATAAATGCAAACGAAGCCCTCATCCAGATGAGCGAAGTCCTATGCAACTTTCGAGTCATGCTTTGGTATTCAATCAAAACTTATGATATTCTTGAACTCTTTCAGGCCTTCGCACTGAATGCTACAGCGTCAACCTCCGCGGACAGGCGGATGACGTGCTTGGCGGAGGAGAGGGATGCCCTCTGACGTGAAGTCTCGGTGGAAGCCGTGAAGCGAAGGCGGGCCGAAGCCTCAGCCGAGGTGGCGAGGGATGAGGCCGACAAGCCAAGGGAAGCCTTGGCCTCGGAGACCGACAAGCTCCGAGTGGAGCTTCGAGCTGCGAAGGATGCTGGAGCTCAGCTGGCGGAGGAGAACTCCAAGCTTCGCCAAGCCGGCCACTGCCTTCAAGACTTCGTCGTTGCTAATGTCGACGAAGCCACTCTGAGCTTGACAGAGGTCCTTGAACAAATAGGGACCGAGTGTCAGGCTCCAGACTTCGGCAGTCAGGACCCAATTGGAGACCGCGTCGATTTCTTGAAGGTGGTGGCTGCGACAACGGAGCAATCCCTAAGGGTTTCGCCATGATGGCCGACCGGGTGGCAGGTCAAGGACTGCTGCAAATGCTTCATGACGCGGGGTGCAACCACCTCGAAGCAACAACAGCGGCGACTCCGGTGGCCTTCCGAGGCCAGCACCTGGTGATGCCTCTGGCAGGCATCCGCGGAGCCTGGCGGCGGCTTAAAGAGCCTTAGAAGGCTCAAGGTTGTGAAGCAGTCCTCGAACTCCAGAAGGCCATCCGCCTTCGCCGAGCCAGGGCACATGCCTCGCCAACTCAGCCTTCGACGTCAGCTCCTTCGCCTCTAGAGGTGTAGATCTCCTTAGGCTCCTTGTAATTCTTAGTTGTAGGCTTGTAAAAACTTATCAGTTTATTAATATAAATGCGGGGGTACTTTATACCTGCCCAGGATCAACCTTCGAACGTTGACCTCGAAGTACTTGAGGACTCTGAAGAACTTCGCCAATTATGGGTGGTCCTAGAGGTAGCTAGGTCCAAAGGCCCCCCTCGGTTTAAACTTCCGAGGGGGCCTAACGGCGAAGCCATCCCCAAAGTAGCACAAGAGTTGCTGGCTACCGTGAAGACGGAGCCCCTTCGGAGTTCTTCCTCCTCGCCAGACCTAAGCTGCTTCGCAGTAGACTCACGTAGCGAGGGGGTACAGCCTTCGCGAATGGCCTTGGGAGGCGATGAAGCCTTAGACTTTTCTGCCTTCGACACGGCACCGCCTGCCTCGCAAACTTGGACAAACCTGCAAAGTGGAAGACTGTAACACCCCAAATTTTCAAAGTAATAAAAATATTGTTTAATCCAATTTCCTGAAATTTATTATTTTGGAAATACCTTTAATACCCTCCTTTACCGCTTTAAACTACAACATAGGTGAAATGGCCAAACCAGGAGCTGAAACTTTTTATGTAGGATCCTAAGGCCAAGATATATTTTTGAGAATTTTACAAATTTTTATCAACCTTGGAAGTAGCCCTATTATTTTAAACCAATTTCTGTAATTATTTTATTTCAGAAAAGAATTCGGAATAGTAATGGGCCTCTCCCTCCTTTTCTCTCTATCCCAGCCGGCCCAGACCGTTACCCCGCGTGCCTCGGACTAACACCTAGGCCCCGCTTGTCAGCGAGCCCTTCCCACTTCGCGCGCGTGCCCGACACCTTGGCCCCACCTATCGGCACCACCCCTCTCTCGCGCCCGAGCCGACCCCACCTGTCAGCCGCCTCGCTCGTGCGCTCACGCCCGCTGGCCAGTGGCCCCCACCTGTCAGGACCATCGTCCACCTCGCGCCAACCCGCCTAACTCTGCCGGCCGATGACCTCGCCTCGGATCTGCTCGCCGGCTCCCCCTCCCATTAAATCGACGCCATCATTTAATTCCCCGAGGCCCGCCGGCCATTTAAACGCGTTAAGGCACGCGTTTAAGCCCCCGGATCGCGTTTACCTGCATGGCGAAACCTCGCCAGTGAGTAAATCCCCCTCGGCTTTCCTTGCATGCGACCCCCTCTGACCCTCGCCGGCGCCTCTATTTATACCCCTGGCCTCCACCGTGTTCGACCCCCATGCTCTCGCAGTCCAGAACCGAACAGAACGCCCGTTATTCACGTTTTAGCGCACCCCTCCTGCCTCACCTCCGGCCACCGCTCGCCGTTGCCTCGAACCACCTCCATCCACGCCGTCGCCACCATCATGACCGTCACCGACTGCCCGACCTCGGCCACACCTTCATTGGCCAAGAAGACCACCGGATCGCCATCGCCGTCGAGCATCCGAGGAACCCTCCGCGTCTACCCTCACCGCCGATCGTCGTTCGCCGTCCTTCATCACCGTCGAAGGTACCGTCGTGACCGCCGTAGCCTCCTCTTTCCATTTTCGCATAGAACTAGGGCCTAGCCCCCTCGTCAGCACCGTCACCGCCGCACAAGAACCCCGCCGTCGCCAGAGATGAAGGGGGTACAAGCCCCTTAGCGTGTGTCGTGCTGGATTTAATCCTGGCCTCACGATCACGATCGGAGTGCTCTGATTAAAGCCCTACGGGATTTAATCTCCGCCCTTGATCCGGTCAAAGGGGTACCAGGCCATCTGAGCTGTTGATCACTTTTTAAAACCGTGACTCGATCTCGTGCGTCCACGTTGTACCCTTTCGCGCGTTTTAATCGTGGTCGTCCATTATCACTTAACCCTCCCGCCATGTGCCTGGCCACCGGATCCAGATCCAATGGCTCTGGATCAACCGGTCCACGCGCAGAGTGCGCGGGTTCACCATGGGCCTGGCTCACCGTGGACACGAGAGGATTTAAATTTGAAAATAAATTACAGAAACTGTTTTAAACTTGTAAAATTCATATCTGTCGCATTTGAACTCTAAAAATTATCATTTCAATTCCAAAAATTTTATAATTTTATTCTCTACACATTAGTTCAATAAAAACAGTATGTTTACTTTAGAATTTTTCATGTTTATTTAAATAGGTATTCAAATGCCCTTAGGATAAAAATGTAAATTTGATTATTTAAATTTCAGTAAGGCTTTTTTTAATTATTTCCTGTTAATAGGATGAAACCACTAAATTGCCCATGAACCTTTCATTTTAAATTGAATAGGAAGCTTAAAATGAGGTTAATCACATGTAAAACCCTTTTTCAAAGGACAACACTTCATTTTAATTCCTTTTAAAATTATTTATAAAATAAATTTCAGAACCATAACAACTTGATTTTCCTTTAAATTAAACCAACTTAAACCTATGTGCTTGTTGTGTGATTTTATATTGTTTAAATTGAATGTTGTATTTATTTTATTTTACTTTATTTATATTGGAAAGACTATGACGCCGTCGAGGAGCCGGAATATTTCCCGGAACATCCTCCCTCTCCCTTCGTTGAACAAGGCAAGTCACCAAACAACATTTTTGAGCATATTGAACCCATGTTTTATTAAACTATCGCTAAAACACATAGGCTATACATGCATTAGTCAAATAAAACCCTTACAATATATTTATTTAGGATCCCCCTGACCTTGATGTGCAACCCAAGCCATGCTATATCGCCTAACCTCCTTGTCACCATATGATGACTACTATTAGCTAGTGTCCGATGTATTGACACGATTGCTATAGGATAAAAATGAGTCGTAGCAAGATGATTCTACTATATGATCCCCATTACTTCCTATCCTTGGAATTCTGTTGGTGATGAGTTGTGGTTGTGAGTGAATGCATGGTGGGTTCCGGGTGCAAGCTAGGGCATTGGTCGGTAGCACCCGGGGCACTATAAGGACCGGTCTGCGGGATCCGTTGCAATACACTTCCGTACTAACCACAAGTCTAGTGGGTAAGTCCTAACTAAGGTATGGAGTGTTCCAAACCGAGGCCACCATTTGGAGATGGGTCAAGCAGTACCTGCGGGTGGCTTGTACCGACGTGGCGCAAAAGGGGGTGCGAAGTTAGCCGGGATGCGGCCCGGCGCGCCGGCGAAACCTAGAGCGGGTGGTTATCGCTTGGAGCATTTCATGCCGAGGTTTTGGCACGAGTTCCCGTGGTATGGGTCATCTCGTTACACTTTGGTGTTTGGGATGAGTGCGTGCCTTGTGGGTATAGTAGTACATCTCTGATCAGAGTCTTAAATCTTTTCGAAAAGTCGAGCCCACGGTCAAGGGCGGGTTGCGTGACATCCCACAGTTAGATTACTTTGAATATGTATGTGCACGATGGTTTGACATGTAAGGACTGTTGTGCGAGGAGGTAAAACGTACTCCTCGAGTTAGATGATATCATTGATATTCATGTTTACTTTTCCGCATGATTAAATTTGACTACACTAAATGCAATAACTGAAAATGTACTTTTCCGCACTTTAGCCATTATCCTTCTGTTGTTATTACCTTGCATTACTATTGCATTTGCGGTGGCTTGTTGAGTACTTTTTGTACTCATAGCCGTTGGACACCACAAAGGATGCCTACTATGAAGACGGTCTGGAGTAGTTACCCAGTCAAGCAAAGATCCTGAAGAAGGCGTTCGTCATGCTATTTACCTTTATTATTATTTTTATTCAACTCTGATGTAATAAATATGGTCTGCGTACCATGAATACTGCGTGTGTACGATTGTAGCATGATGAACCTCTTGTATTATTGTTTTTCTTATGAAATTCAATAATGTTCCAATTTGGTAAATCGGGTTGCTACAAGATGGTATCAGAGCCGACTTGACTGTAGGAAGCCAAACAGACCCGCCTAGCCATTAGCTGCAGGAAATTATTTCTCGAAAACCTACTTTATAAATTTTGTTCCTCCCCTCACTTTTCTTCAACTTGCTATTTTGTAGATGCCAGTCTACCAAGTCCACAGCTACTGCCGCCACTACGAGGGCTTTGTCCAGGAGATCCGCATGATGCTCACATTCCTCGGGTTCCTATTCAAGTCCGAATTCCAAGGAGTGTACCCGGATGAGTTCACCGGGCCCTGCGACGTCTCTCTCACCGTCCACGGCTCCAGGGAGCACCTGCCGCCCTACACCACTGCGCTTGGGGGCCCGACTTTCAACGTCGCGTGCCAACGCATCGCTCTCCAGGCTCTTATGGAGCTGAGGATGATCTATGATGATCGTCTTCAGAACTTGTCCTTCCGGCTTGTGCCGAAGCGCACTCCCGGCGCCCACCGTAGCATCTACCTCAGAGTTCACTCCGTGCGTGATCCGGTCATGGCCCGGTAGTCGCGTCTTCTTCAGGCTATGGACGACCTCCATACTGAGGCGGTGCTCGACGCCGATGAGCACCATGAGGCGGTTGAGTTTCTTCGAGAGGAGACGAAGAACTTGATCCAGCAGAATGGCGAACTGCAGCGCAAGATCATGCAGCTGCAGAAGGACATCATGGAGATGGTTCCCCTCCTCCCAAGGAATAGGAAGCCCATCCGTGATCTCACCCCTCGCCCCAAGAGGATTCCGCCACACCCCTCCCACGCTAGACCATCCACCAGCGCCCCTGCACCACGCCCCAGCCTCATCTCCGACTCAATTATTGAGAACTTCATCGAGCCCACCATCCCTCGGGAGCCACATACCCGTGGTTCCGAGAGCACGGAGACCGCCTCCGGCGGCGAGTAGGCGCTAGATGCCGCTATTTTAATAAAATAATTTTTGTATGTGGTGCTATCTACAACGAGTTGAGTGGTAGATAGAATAAGAGCTTGATTGTAATGAACAATTTTTACCACTTGATTTATATGCACGAGCCTTATGAGCTATTTTCTTTAATTATATTGTCATCATATTTTTGCCTTATAACATCGTATGCTCAGAAGATGGCCAACCACCAGAACACCGGCTCCAACAACAGAGAAGGAGGAAGCCGTGACGCGCCCGAGGGTGTTGTACCCAACTGGGGTGCAACGGGCCCACGACAGTCTGGGTCGCCATCCGCCAACCATCCTACTTTGGCGGAGATGATGGCAAACCAGAACCAATTGATCACCGCCCTCCTCACTCAAATGCAGCACCAACAAGCTCAGTTGGACCGACTGCATAATGGGGAACCTGCCCCTCGCGCACCAGCACCCGCACCCGCTCCTCAACTCTCGGAGTTTCTGCGCGTGCGCCCGCCCATCTTCTCGAGCACCACCAACCCCATGGAGGCCAGAGATTGGCTCCGCACCATAGGGAAGAAGCTGGACCTCCTTCACTGCACCATCTGGGAGCGAGTGGCCTTCGCCACTCACCAACTCCAGGGTCCCGCCGCAGAATGGTGGGACAACTACCGTGAGTCCCAGCCTGAGGACCACGTAGTGACATGGGCGGAGTTCACTATCGCCTTTCGCGCTGCTCACGTCCCCGCTAGTGTCATCGCGGTGAAACAGCAGGAGTTCCGTGACCTGCACCAAGGCAGCCGGACCGTCATGGAGTACCTCCATGAGTTCAACCGTCTGGCTCGCTACGCATCGGAAGAAGTGCGGACCGACGCCCTCCGCCAGGCCAAGTTCCTCCGGGGACTTAAGGATGAGCTGTCCATCCAGCTCGTCGCCACCGACTACGTCGACTTCCAACGGCTAGTCAATAAAGCGCTCATCCAAGAGACTGAGCAGAACAAGTTGGACCTCAAGAAAAGGAAGATTATCACCTTCAAGCATCAGCAGGCGAATTCCTAGAGGCCCCGCTTCGTTCCTTCGCCACCATCGCCCGCCTACCATCCTCGGCCCACCTATATGCACCTCACGCTACCGGTGGATCCAACGCCGGGCATCCTCGCCCCGCTCCACCAGCTTCGGCCGCTCAACCGGCGCCCGCCGCCAAGGCCCTGGTCTTGAAGGATCGCCAAGGGAGGCCGGTCGTCTGCTTCAACTGCCGGAAGGAAGGGCACTATTCGCACCAGTGTCCTCACCCCAAGCAGCCCCAAGGCGCGGCACCCAACTAGGCGTTTCGTGCCCGCGTCAACCACATCAGCGCGGAGGAAGCTCAGGAGGCTCCCCAAGTCGTGCTCGGTACGTTTACCACAAATTCCGTACCAGCTATAATATTATTTGACTCTGGAGCAACACACTCTTTCATCTCGGAAGAATTTGTGAAAATCAACGACTTGGACGTGCTCCCTCTATCCGTCCCCATGATGATAGCCACTCCGGGCAATAAAACCTTAGCCCACTTATACAGTCCTAAGGTTAAGATAGAGATCCAAGGAGTATTGTTCCGGGCCGAGCCAGTCCTCATAAAGTGCACTGTTGGGGGAAAATATCTCATCTTCGGGGTTATTGCCGCACAACATGAAAGCAGATAGTGGATTCGAAGGTTTGCAGACATCCATCTTCGAAGATACCCTGAGTCAAGCTCGAAGTACGAAGATAGGCATTGGTTCGAAGTACATCTTCGAACTAAGGCAATTCAAGATCTTTATTGCCAGCTAAGATGGAAGATTATCTTTTATATCATTAGATTAGTCTTTTACCATTTTAGCCCTATTAAGGGTACCGAATAGTTTCCACTATGTCGGTTGTAATAGAGGGGTAAATAGGTCTTTTCCTTAATATTTGGGCCTATAAATACCCCCCATTTCACCCTGTAATAGGGACGGAATACAAGTTATTCAATACACACATTCGAACTATTCTAAGTTGTTATCCTTTCAGAGGCTTAGAACAGTTCTATTCGCAAACACTTCGTTTGTTAGTTTCTATTCTACAGAAACCTGTTAGCGTAATCTTTTACGCCAACAGTTGGCGCCGTCCGTGGGGAACCTAGTCCGAAAAACTTCGTTCTCTACCAACTTTTTACATCATGCCTCCTAAGCGGAGCGCACCCCGCAATCCCACTCGGAGGTCTTCTCGGATCTCCGGAGAGATACCATTCGACACGGTTGAAGTCGGAGGGCCTTCAACATTCCCTCCGCAAACTCCGGAAGGAGCTTCCATCCCTCGAACATACGAAGCTTCTCCACCAACCCCTTCCATACTTCGACCACCCGGAGTCCCTCCTCCACCTTCCATCCCAATTCGAACTGATCCTACTAGTTCTCAAGACCCGGAAGATCCTTCCGGAGGAGATGAAGATAATCTTGGAGATATGGCCACTCAAATGGCCAACCTTCAAGCTGAGGTAGCAAGGTGGCGACAGGAAGCTGCGAACAGGCTTCGCTCTCAAGCCACCCCAACTATCCCAGAAGTGCCCGAAGACGATGATCTCGATTATCCCGAAGCCCCGGAGAACGCCTCCTTCGATAATGAATCTCCGCTGCATCCTGAGCTGCAGAAAGTTCGCTTTGATCCAAAGTTTAAAACTTCGAAGCTCTGTAAGTATGCCAGAGATGAAGATCTCGGAGAGTTCGTTCGTTCTTACGCCCTAGCAATTGAAGCTAGCGGAGGAGTTCGAGACACCATGGCGAAGTGCTTCCCTTTAGCTCTTCAAGGAGTGGCGTTAAGGTGGTTCTGGTCCTTGAAGCCAGGATCAATTAATTCATGGCCGCAGCTGAAGAAGAAGTTTATAAGCAATTTTCAAGGCACCTTCGTGCCTCCCATGTCAACAGGAAGCCTTTTCCAGGTGAAACAGCTTCCCGGAGAAACATTGAGGCAATATTTTAAGCGCTTCGCTCATACGAAGTCGCAAATCTGGGGGTTGTCTGCATCTTTGGTAGTTGATGCAGCTCGAGAAGGCGTCACTCATCAAGGCCTCTTGGATAAGCTTCATCGGAAAAGCATCTCCTCAAGTCTCTCAGTTGATGTCATACTTCGAAGAGTATGCGAGGTCAGAAGAGGGTTGGCTTCGAAGGACAGCCGCTACTTCATCCATATTGCAAGAAGTTAAAGTAGAAGTGAAAACTTCGGCACAGCCGCAAGAACCAGTCTTCGAAGTGCAACATGATCGGAGAAGAGGGCAAAAGCACCCTCGTTCTGAAGTCATGAATATTGCACCCCCACAGAAGTTTACACAGAGAGCTCCACAGTCTACGGGGAACATGGCCAGCGGCTGGAGGCCACCAGGGAAAACGGCTGGCAAGGGCCAGACCCTTTTCTGCTGCATCCATGGAGAAAATCGAAGCCATGCAACTGATACTTGCAAGGCAATACTTACCCTAAAGGGAGAGTACCTAGAGAGAACTTCGGGTCGAGGTACTACCGACCGAGTTCCAGCTGCAACGCGCCCCGAGCCGGTCCAGGCTGTGGCGCGGATAGAAAACTTTGATGCTGCAAGACACCCTCCGGTGGCCAATGTTATGCCACCTCCGAAGCAAGAGGAAGGGCAAGATCGAGGGAAAAGAGTAGTTCTCCCCATCTCCGGAGGAGGTACCCTCGGAAGCATGTCCAAGAGACAGCGAAGGGACTACGTCAGAGAAGTAGGCCATATTGGGACTTCGTCATCTGCAGCTGCAATGCCGGAGTGGTCTCACGTACCGATATCTTTTTCGGTGGAGGATGCAGCTGGTATTAAGTTCCCGCATGCAGATCCACTTGTTATCACTACTGATATTGCGGGCACTGAAGTTCGAAGGGTGTTGATTGACGGAGGTAGTTCGGCAGATATCATTTTTGTTCAAGCCTTCGATCAATTGTGCATTTCCAGGAAGCATCTCCTTCCAGCGGCTCGTCCTTTGCAAGGCTTCGCAGGACCTCCGCTTGATGCACTTGGCCAATTAGGCCTGGAAGATACCTTCGGGGAAGGTTTATTGGCCCGGACTGACGAAGTAATCTTCGATGTTGTAGATGCCCCATATGCTTACAAACGTCATCTTCGGAAGAGGCATGCTAAACTAGTTCGGAGGCGTGGCGCATCACAATTATTTGTGCATGAAGATGCCCACACAAGCAGGAGTCCTTACTGTCTTCAGAGATCAAGCTATTGCTCGGAGAGCGGAATATGGTCATGGTCCCCCTCTTGATCCAAGACAAGTAAACAGTGTACAAGATAATGAAGAAATTCTTTCAGCCTCCTCTGAAGCTTCGAAGAAGTCATTTCCGAGACCAAGTCCTGAGGGAGAAATTGCAACGAAGGTCATTGTTAAAGATGGTAAAGAGTATACATTTCAATTTGGTAAAGATTTACCTCCAGAAGTTGCAACCTCCTTGGAAAAGGTGGTGGAAGAAAATTTAGATGTCTTCGCTTCGTCTGACGAAGATATCACCGGAGTCGATCGGGATATCATTGAACATAGTTTACTTGTAAACCCGAAGGCCCGGCCTGTTCGGCAAGGACTCCGAAAAATGTCCGCAGAAAGAGCTGCTCTAGCGAAGGATGAAGTTGAGAAATTGTTGAAGGCTGGGATTATCAGAGAAGTGGCTCACACAGAATGGTTAGCCAACCCAGCCTTCGTCAGAAAGAAGTCTTCCGGGAAGTGGCGCATGTGCATTGATTTCACATCCTTGAATAAAGCATGCCCACGTGACCCCTACCCCATGCCCCGAATTGATCAATTGGTTGACTCCACCGCAGGTTCGGAGTTATTAAGCTTCCTTGACGCGTATTCTGGTTATCATTAAATATGGTTGAAGCGCGAAGATGAAATCAAGACAAGCTTCGTAACTCCTTCGGGAGTCTTCTGTTATGTAAGAATGCCCTTCGGCTTAAGAAATGCCGGGGCAACTTTTTCGAGGTTAGTTGCTAAGGCTCTAGGTCATCAATTAGGTCGCAATGTGGAGGCCTATATGGATGATATTGTAATAAAGAGTGCTTTAAAGCACCAGCATAGCCTAGACTTAGCAGAAACATTCAATAGCCTTCGGGCATGTGGGATCCGTCTTAACCCCGAAAAATGTATCTTCGGAGCTAAGGCTGGAAAGTTGTTAGGGTATTTAGTTTCAAGCAGGGGAATTGAAGCTAGCCCTACTCAAATAACTGCGCTACAAAAGATGGCTCCTCCGGAAAATTTAAAGCAAGTGCAAAAGTTGACTGGGCGTCTGGCAGCACTTAGCAGGTTTTTATCAAGGTCTGCGGAGAGAAGCTTGCCTATATTAAAGCATTGAAAGGGTCCGAAGATTTTGCATGGACACCGGAGTGTCAAAAAAGCTTCGAAGATATTAAAGAGTATCTCAGTAATCTTGCTACACTCACGGTGCCTACTGCGGACGAAACCCTACTCCTTTACCTTGCAGCTACAGGTTCTGCTGTCAGCGCAGTCCTTGTCAGAGAAGTGGATTTCAATGGGAAGTTGGTCCAAAATCCTGTTTATTTTGTATCCGAAGCATTATCAGGAGCGAAGACAAGATACTCCGAACTTGAGAAGTTCGTTTATGCTCTGATAATGGCTTCGAGGAAGTTAAGACATTATTTTTTGGCACACAATGTAATTGTACCAACTTCGTATCCTTTAGGAGATATGCTTCGAAGTAAGGATTCCACTGGAAGGATTGGGAAGTGGGCAGTTGAGCTAGCACCCTTCGGCATATCTTTCTTGGCAAGGACAGCAATCAAATCGCAAGTCCTAGCAGATTTTGTAGCAGAATGGACTCCACCTGCAAATTTGGTTCCGGAGAAGTCAAGTGACGGAGTTTGGATTGTTTACTCCGATGTGGCTTTCCAAGCATCCGGAGCAGGCATTGGAGTAGTGTTAATTTCACCCTCAGGGCAAAGAGCAATGTACTCCGCAAGACTCAACTTTAAGTCTACCAATAATATAGCGGAGTATGAAGGGATTTTATTGGGACTCTGAAAAGCACGTGCTCTAGGGGCTACAAGAATAATTATAAAGACAGATTCTCAGATAGTAGCAGGGCACATAGATAAAAGTTTTCAAGTTCGGCATCCACAGCTTGCGAAGTACTTAGAAGAAATCCGTAAAATCGAAGCACACTTCAAGGGTATTTCCATTCGGAGTATACCAAGAGCAGAAAATGTGCAAGCGGACATCTTAGTAAAAGCTGCAGCTGGAGCTGTGGATGTGCCCGAAGAAGCTTTTTATGAGGAACTCAATATACCTTCGGTGCCACAAATTCCTTCTGCAAAGATTCTTTGCATTCCTAGTGCAGATTGGAAAAATTCAATCATGGAACTTTTACAGGGAGGAACAAATTTGCCTGAAGAGCCACAGCTGTCAAGATTAAAGCTTAGAGCCAGAAATTATCAAATAATCAACGGTATTTTATACAAGGCCGGAGTGTGTTCCCCTCTACTCCGATGTATATCTCAAGCCGAAGGCCAAGAAATTCTTCGAGAAATTCATGAAGGCCTTTGTGGTAGCCATCTAGCCCCTAGAGCTTTGGCAGGAAAAACACTTCTCCAGAGTCTTTATTGGCCTACAATAACAGCTGATGCGGAGAGCTTAGTCCGCACTTGTCAAGGATGCCAGTGGATGGGTCGACGGAGTCATCGCCCACCAACAGCTCTTCAAGTCATTGCTCCGGTATGGCCTATGGCCAGATGGGGTATGGATTTAATTGGTCCCTTTCCGGTAGCCAAGGGAAATCTGAAGTTTGCAGTGGTAGCTATTGAATATTTTTCTAAGTGGGGTGGAAGGAGAACCCTTAAAAGCCATCACTTCGAACAATGTACATAAATTCTTCTGGAAGAATATCATTTGCCGGTTCGGAGTGCCTAGATACCTCACAGTTGATAATGGAACACAGTTCGACGCAGAACCCTTCAGGAAGTTTTGCGAAGATCTAGGCATTCAGTTATGTTTTGCTGTAGTGAGGCATCCTCAGTCTAATGGAGCCGTAGAGCGAGCCAATGGAATATTTTATCAGTGCTAAATCGAAGAATAGTAGGATTAGCAAAGGGACTGTGGACCGAAGAGCTTCCGAAGATTTTGTGGTCCATTCGGACTACGCAAACAAGGTCCACGGGTTTTACCCCGTTCAGACTACTATTCGGAGATGAAGCTATGACTCCGACGGAGCTCAAAGGAGGATCATTTCGCAGCACCGAACCGGACATTGAAGAAGAACGACAAGCTTCGCTAGATTTATCAGAAGAAACAAGACTTCGAGCTGTAGCAAATTTATCAAAGTATCATCAGCAGACGAAGGCTTGGTTTGACCCGAAGGTTAAGCTCAATGAACTAAGACCGGGTCATCTTGTTCTACGAAGCATTATAGCACCAGGGAAGTTAGGGAATAAATGGGAAGGTCCATACCTAATTGTTCGTTCAGGGCACCCCGACTCTTTAAGTTAGCTAATTTAGAAGGTGAAGAGTTAGCACATACTTGGCATGCGGAGCACCTAAAGCGATACTTCGCATAAGGGCTCCTTGTAATTCGCTTGTAATCATCTTCTAAATTAATAAAGCATATGATCCTGATAGTGCCTTCCCCTCATAGACTTCCAGCTTCCAAGTGGACGCACTGGAACCGCGGGGTCGACCGAGAGGGAAGTGTCATGAAGTTGGGTTGTATTTTCGGACTTCGAACCTGCAAGTTCGAAGCTTCCGACGTGGGGGCTGACATAATCCGGAGTCCAAGCCACCGGCTTGTAGGCATCCGTAAAAGAGCCCAAAACCACATCATACGGAGTCCAAGCCATTGGCTGGTAGACTTCCGTAAAAAGAGCCGAAGGTGGCCAAAACCTGCGGAGTCCAAGCCATTGGCTGGTAGACTTCCGTAAAAGAGCCGAAGGTGGCCAAATCCTGCGAAGTCCAAGCCATTGGCTGGTAGACTTCCGCAAAAAGAGCCGAAGGTGGCCAAAATATACGGAGTCCAAGCCATTGGCTGGTAGACATCCGTAAAAAGAGTCCAAAGAGACCATTGCAAACTCCGAACCATTGGTTCGACGGAGATCGCAAAAATAAGCCGAAGGTGGCTAAAGCAAAACAGAATTTGAGCCATGAGCTTCGAATGTCTGTTAACACAGTCCAAAGTGACAAATTATTTAAGACACTAAAGTGTCCTGAAAGTTATCTCAAGTGATTTCTTTCATAAAACAAAGGTACTAAGTTGCCATTCTTCCGACTGCAAATAGTCGAAGACATTTCATAAGATTTTAAAAGATCTTTAAATTACAGAGGGGCTCCGAACCCCCAAAAAATTGTACTCCGAAGTTTTTTCTTTGCGCATAACCATCTTTGAATACATTTCGAAGTTGCTTATACCCAAAGAGGGGCTAGTAAATATGGAGACAATTTTAAATCGGTATTCATTATTCAAATAAATGTGTTTACTGGATTACATTATGAAAAATTGGTATCTATACCAAGAAGGAATCGGAGACCTCTTCGGTCCCTAGAGCTAGGGGTGGAACGACTAGTTCCAGCACCGGGAGTTCTAATAACTTTACGTTTAACTCTCTTGCTCCCCTTCGAAGCTCTAAAATCCTTTTGTTCTTGTTGAAGCTCGGCCCAAGTTTGAAGCCGTTCGGGGCTCCTTTCCCAGCTTCCAAGTTCTTCAGGCTTTTTATTTCGAGCTTCATCTCCGTCTTCAGACCAAATAGTGTCTTCAGAAGATGAAGTGTTTACGTTAACCTCTTTTTTCTTCCTCTTTAATATAAGACAATACATCTTTGATTACTTTCGGGCGCAATTACGCCGGAGTCATCTCGAGGAATTAGAAATCGAGGATGTTTATAAGCTTTAAGAAGATCGAAGGTAGTCCATAATGAGCGAACTTCGTCGTTAAGCTCTAACACTTCGATATCCTCCATAAGAGGCAAAGCCTAAAATATGACAACAAGATTTTTCATTGATAAATGTTTACAAGCATAAAGCTTACATGGTTAAAAATCATAAAGTATTCCTAAACCCTGCGGGTTCGAAGGAGGCTGACTGCTCGAAGCCTGGGTCCGAACTTGCTTCTGGCGTTGGCTTCGTCAATCCAAGCCTTGATCGCGGAACGACCTTCGGCTCTCCATGAGGTTTGGAAGGCTCGCCAAGCAGCAGCAGCCACACCTTCGGAGGTTTGAGAAGTCGCTCGTCATCGAAGGTGAGTGGGCCTTCCTCCTGTGGCCGGACGTTATCGATCGGC
>JAAALK010001590.1:0-52323 GCA_019279435.1 Zizania palustris
CTGCTATCATCTGTGTGCAATGATTTAAGTTCTGTTATTTTGTGTTTATGCACTGAAGAAAATTTTGTTCTTCTTTAAATTCGTTCTCTTTTCTTTCGCTTCTTGATCTTGCCTACTGTGCGATTACTTGTATTAGATTTGCCTTTATGAAGCTGCAGTGGTCTACTGCTACCTAGAATCATCTATTACATGGCTAGCTTGTGCTAGTTTCTCTTGTTTCCTGTGCTTGTCAGCAGCTCCTTGAGTACCTTACTACAGGGAGATATTTTCAATGCTTTTCTCTTGGTAGCATGGTTGTATTGTCTAATCGCATACTAGTACATAGGCGTTTTTTTTTGGGAGATGATTTCAGCCAGCCGGCAGTTTTTGTTTAGCATTATAGTGTTGCAGAAGCTCATTTTTGTAGCTTCCAGCCAGCAGTGCTAGTCATCATCTAGGCTGACAGCTAGCTGCTCCTTGTGAGGTACTTGCTTGCAGCAGGCTAGTCTGAATTTTTCTTGCACGATCTTCCTTGCTCTGGTCTGCTGCAGCAGTCTACAAAACAGAGTGCTGTCATGCAGCCTGGCAGCTAGCAGAATAGCCCTGTTGGCTACAAACCACCTTTGGCAGCAGCCTGTTTACTCTTCACGCGTGATTTTCTTTTTGTTGTGATTGCTTCTCCAGAGCTTGCGAGACTCGTGGTTGTGACAGGTGCGAAGGTACTTCGGTAGAAGGCTTCGCCTCTGATTTCCTGGCGAAGGTCATGTGACAGCTTTGATCAGTTTAATTCTGCGAAGTACTTTCCCGTATTTTTCTGTAATCGAAGTTGCTCGAGTGTGGACCCCACGGAGTTCAGTTTTTGCTTGAAGGTATTTTTATTCGAAGTTGACCTGTTGGCTTCGAAGTTGCGTACTGTGAACTCCGGAGCTTGACGAAATTCGAAGCATACTTTGCAAGAATTTGGAGTTGTTTCGAAGCTAGTTTTACTCTTCAAATTTTGTGAATTTCGAAGTGCTGTTTTTATCTTCGCACAACTACGTACTTTGAACAGGCTCCAACAACTTCGAAGCAGGCTTCGTCACTACAGGCTTCGATACTGCAGACTCCGAAGGAGGCTTCGACACTGCAGGCTTCGGCAAGTAGCAAACAGGAGACAACCTCGAATAGTGAGACTTCTATTTTTGTGTGCTTTCAGATTAAGTGTTGTGATGATTTATTCTGTGAACATTGATTTGCCCATGTTTGAAATGCTTTGTCATTCTGCCTATTAGCACTGTGTTGGTGTTTCTTTGTTTAGTACTCCGGTCGTTTATAGGCTAGATACCGTTAGGCTTTAAATGATCTGTTCGCATTTTCCTGCTAAGTATTTTGAGGTGCGTTGGGTGTTGGGAGCAGGCCATTTATTCAAAAGAATATTTTTTAGGCGCCCATTCACCCCCCCTCTGGTCGCTACTTTCGGTCCTACAATACATTACACTGTACTTGTTCATACCAAAGTATTATGGTAAGCAGTCCAGAACAATGCAATGCGACAAAGCAAACCCACCTAGATATTTTCAAATTAAGCATAAAAAGGCATGGATTTTTTTTATTTTTATCATTTTTATAGCACATTTTCCATGTTAAAGCATAAAGATGTCCAAGTTACATATCCGCATCTAAGTGAGGAACTTGCTACCAGGCATGTAAAAGATAGCCAAAGCACTCAGCCTACACATGCTAGTTACCAGAAGCAATGGTTATCTTTTCAATTTTAAAGCATAAAAGCCATGCACATGACAGATATCAGACATATCATGTGAACTGAAGCAAAGCATGATCATCGACAGTTAATAAAAGCATGTACCAGCTAGAATAAGTAAAACATCAATCATATACCAAAAGCAAGCTCAAAGTGTGATATGTAAATATGCATGATATGAACACACACAAAACACTCAAGAAAAGTAAAGAAGAAAGAAAATTGACTCAAAATATCCTACAAAGGATACACAACTCCTAAATCCCCTCGCAAACACTCAAAAGTAGACTGATCTAGGGGTTTGGTGAAAATGTTAGCCAACTGATGATGGGTATCAACATGAACAAGGTCAATGACACCTTTCTCATATTGATCCCTCAGAAAGTGAAAGCGCACATCAATATGTTTGGTTTTTGAATGGAGACATGGGTTTTTTCGTGCACTAATCACACTGGTACTGTCACAAAACAACGGAACTCTTGCAGGGAAGAACAACCCAAAATCTCGCAGAGTGGAAATCATCCAAACCAACTTTTGAGCAGCAGCTAGCAGCGGCTACATACTCAGCCTCTATGGTAGAAAGCCAACTCCAAACTGCTTTCGAGAAGACCAAGAGACAAGCGAAGAACCAAGAAACTGGCACCCACCAAAGTCAGTGTCGGAAAGCCAGATAAATCAAGAGACGATGATGCTGACTAATAAAGGCCTAGATCGGGTGGATAGGTAAGGTACTTGAAAATGCGCTTGATAGCTTGTTGATGAGATATGCGTGGTAAAGACTAGAAGCGCGCGCACAGTCCCACGACAAACTGAATGTTTGGCCTCGTCACCATCAAGTACAGTAGTGATCCGATCATCCCTCGATACTCTCTCTCATTGACCTTGACGCCACTCTCGTCCTTGTCTAGACCCCCAGATGTACCCATTGGGTCATCTGAGGCTTCATCTCTCCACCAAAGTCAATTTATTCAACATGTCCCACGTGTACTTACTCTGGTGGATGAAGATGTCGTCCTTGGTCTGCTTGATCTAGAGCCCTAAGAAATACTTGAGCTCACCCATGAGGCTCATCTCAAACTCGCTGTGAATCTGCTTAGAAAACTTGGACACAAGCTCATTAATAGAACCACCAAAAATAATGTCATCCACGTAAATCTGAGCAACCAAGAAATCAGTGTCATCTCTGAGCAAGAAAAGACTTTTGTTCACAGAACCCATCACAAAGTCGTTCCCCAACAAAAACTGCTTTAGGCGATCATACCAAGCCCTAGGGGCTTGCTTCGGACCATATAAAGCTTTATGCAACTTGAAAACATGTTGAGGAAACTTAGGGTTCTCAAAATCAGGGGGTTGCCTAACATAGACCTTCTCCTCTATGTACCTGTTCCGAAAAGCACTGTTGACATCCATTTGAAAAAGCTTGAAACCCTTAGAAGTAGCAAATGCCAAGAGAATACAAATGGACTCAAGACGGACAATAGGAGCGAAGGTCTCCTCAAAGTCAATACCCTCTTTCTGGCAAAAACCCTCGGCAACTAGTCGAGCTTTGTTGCGCACCACAATCCCGTCTTCACCATGCTTGTTCTTGAACACCCACTTGGTGCCTATGGGGTTGCATCTAGGTGGCAGCTCAACCAGTGTCCAAACACGAATGTGGACAAAATTCTCAAGCTCTTCTTGCATAGTGTTTATCCAATTCGAATCAGAAAGAGCATGAGAAACATCTCTGGGCTCAAAAGATGCAACAAAAGTAGATTCAACAAACACAGCAAGCGAGTCAACAAAGAGTGCAAAGTTCTCTCAGAAAGATCACCGATGATGAGCTCTGAGGGGTGATCATGTTGAACTTCTCGGGATCACAGGTGATCTGAAGTCACCTCACCGGAGTTAGTAGCTAGCACCTCTGGACTCGACTGGGGGGCTCGATCGAAGTGGAAGAAGTGATCAGAGGTCCGCCCTCATCCTCAGTCGAAGTCTCAAAAGGTGTGGGGTCTACAGGCTGTGCAGAAGGCCCACCCTCATCAACGGCAGGAGTGTCATCCTATTCCTCGAAGATGGACTCTCCAAGCTCATCATCTCCAAAAATCTCGAAAGAAGGAGTCAGTGAAGGCATGGACTCATCAAAAGAAATCTCGCAAGTCTCGACAAGCTGCTGGAAGTCGAGGTTCCAAACACGGAAGCCTCGAGAATGCAAAGAATAACCAAGAAAGACTCCATCCCTGCAACGAGACTCAAACTTGTCCAAATGCCCTCCCTTCTTGAGCACAAAGCACTTGCAGCCAAACGCTCGCAAGTGACTCACCTTGGGCTGTCTGCCAAACCCCAACTCATATTAAGTCTTGCCTAAGTAAGCTCTAAGAAAAATGCGGTTGGCCAGATAGCAAGTCGTGTTCATGGCTTCAGCCCAAAAGTTCCTAGGAGTCCTATGCTCATCGAGCATTGTCCTGGGCATCTCGACTTGCATGCGGTTCTTTCGTTCCACAACGCCATTCTGTGGGGGAGTGTAAGGGGAAGAAACTGATAATCAAGACCCTGATCACTACAGAAGATGACGAAGTGAGAGTTCTTGAACTCAGAGCCATTGTCAGAGCGAATTGCACGCATCCGACCATTGTTCTCGTTCTTCAGCTTCAAATCAGGTCATGAACAAACTAAAAGTCTCATCCTTAGACTCCAAGAAGAAAACCCACGAGAATCGAGAAAAATCGTCAACTATCACAAGCGCGTACCACTTCCCACCGACTGAGCATTCCCGAGCTGGACCAATAGTGTCCATGTGTTACAGCTCTCCTGGGTACGAAGTCATCACCTGAGTCACAGGTGTGTGAGAAGCGGTAACCATTTTCCCGTGACGACAGGGATGGCAAACTAGATCCTTCTCCATCTTAAGCTTGGTGCAATCCTCGGATGAGGTCCATAGAGCTCAATCTGACTAGCAAATCAAATCTCAAATGGCCTAACCTCCTATGCCACTTCCAGAGCTTAGAGGAGGATCGAGCAATTAAACAGCGAGAAAGGCCAAAATAACTAGAGAAATCAATCCGAAAAACCTTACCAAAACGTAAGATCTAGCAAACCAAAGATCCTCTAGAATCAACCACAGAAGACGTGCCCTTCTTAAATCGAACCTCCAAACCATCCTCAAGAAGTTGCGAAACAAAGATCAAATTGAAATTTATATTTCCAACCAAAGCAACATTCTTCAAAGAGAAATGATCAGAGATGTGAATTGAGCCAATGCCATGTACCTTCCCTTGACCACTATTCCCGATTAGAGCTCGGGGAAGTGAGGCTGGAGAACCATCTACGATGTCCCATCATGTGGTGAGAGCATCCTGAATCCATGATCCACACGTCCTCCAGTCCTTGATCCTGCACAATAAGTGGTCGTAAGTGGGAGAAAATGGTCCGGCACCAGGTTTAGCAAAAGAGCTAAACCAGTGTCGAGCCATCTGCTCAAAGGAAGGAAAGCAGAAAGGATCATAAGAGTCTGGACCAAAACACGGCTCAAAGTGCGGTCCTCGGTTCTACCTAAAGTATCGGCCACGAGGTCCAAGGCCGTATCTAGAACGACCTGGAGCTCTGCCAGAGCAAAAACCACCCTTTGGAGCACGGGCATGAAAGCCGTCTCCAGTACCACCACTTACACGACGCGGCCTGGCCTCTAGCCTCTCCCCGCATCGAGGGACTCTCTGTCTACCACCCTACTGGTAGAACTGCTCCTGCCCACCACGAGCTCTCTCTGCTCTCTCAACCCGCTTCCTCCTGAAGCAAAACTCCTCAAGATGCCCGTCTCTCTAACAAAACTCACTATGATAGGTAGGCTTCTTGGGATGTGGTTGAGGCTTGGGGTTCTTGGGCTTGGTGGCGTTGGGTGTAAACTCTTTGGTGTGAGAGGGTCTAGGTAAAGAGTCTAGATAAGTGTGGAGATGTTTGGGCTTTGGAACCCAGATGGGCTTCTTGGGTGGAGCTTTAGGTTGTTCTTGGAACACTCCATCCTTGGGCTGACTAGCCTGAAAAGACTTAGTGGAGTGAGTCTTGGGATATCTCTGTTCAGGAGTCATCTTACTCCACTCCACTGCTCGGCTAATGGCACTCTCAAAATCATCCTTGGTATAGGTGTAACCTACCCCAAACCCATCCTGCCTCTTGAACTGTTGGATCAACATGCCGAGCTATGGCTCTCTGGAACTCACCCAACTCAAGATCTGATGGAGGTAAAAGTTCTCATTCTGAGCATCAGCTAGCTCCTCTCTCAAGGAAGCTGGCACCTCCACCTGAGACAAGCAGATCTCAAACTCTTTATCGACTTGGACAGACTTCTTAGCTTTCAGCTTGATCAACTCCAATCTAAGAGACAAGCAGTTCTCACAAACAGTGGCTGGAACTGACAATGTCTCAAGCTCTAGCCTAGTCTGCTCTAACTCAGCTTTGACTCTCTCAAACTCGCCCAATTGCTCATCACTCTTGGCTCTCAGCTCAGCTAAGCTAGCTAGATGGGATGGGCAGTCTACACAGGGGACGATGACAGTGGCATGAGCATCTTTCAGCTCAAATTGAGCGTTCTCAAGCTCAGTGACCAAAGCGTCCCTCTCTTCTACCCTCTTTGTGTACCTGGACTTCAGAGTCGTCAGGTCACACAGTAACACCTCACAGTTTGGGCACTCACTGCTACCACCCAAGCAAGGGGAAGAAGATAGACTCTCAATCCTGCCGTTGGCCACGGCAAGCTCACTCTCAAGCTCATCTATCCTCTTCTTAGCCCCTCTAAGCACTTTCTCCCGATACCTCAACTCCTGACGGTTCTCTTCAAGTAAATCAATGACTTCTTGTTCATAGGAGGATACCTTTTCATCTTCATCATTGTCAGAGTTGTCGGGGGAGCCCTTCTCTTCCTTATCCCCAAGAGCCATTGAGCAGAAGCTCTTGCGGGATCTTCAGCGGTGATGCGAGTGGCTCTTCGGCTTGTCCCCGAAGGCCATGAAGCAGAGGCCCGCTGGATCATCCTTGTCCTTCCCCTTCCTGATCACGATCTCCTCATCGCTTGAGCTTGATGAAGAGGAAGAAGACGGAGACCGCTTGGAGAAGCTTCTCTCCATCTCGGCAAAGAAGGCATTGTCTTGCTTCTTGTTCTCACGCCGGTAGTCCTTTAGGGCCTTTCGGAAGAATCTTGTCTTGGGCTTGCCCTTTGTGAAGGTGGATCTATCGTGCTTGCTGGAGTCGTAGGAGCCACCACTGGTACCCTTCTTGTGACCATTCCGCTTGGGGCAGTCAGCGATGAAATGACCTGGATCACCACACTCAAAGCATCCGGATTTTGTGTCGTGTCTTTTGAACATTCGCTTATCATAGACATGACACACCCAATTGTTAAACAAACACAGATCATCATCTCCTAGGGACTCAAGCTGGTCCTCAGTGATAGACATCAAGGAGAACCCAGCACAGCTCAAAGAAGAGGAGTCAGTAGAAGGTGTCGCAAGGGCCAGGGTTTTATCTAGAACCAGTGAGATTTGATCTCAACTAGATATCAACCTCTATGGCCTTGAGCTTGCTGAAAAGATCTGCGATAGTCAAGGTATCATAAGCAGTGCTCTCAATGATAGAGGATACCTTGATCTCCCAAATCTGAGGTCCAAGGTATGGAGAACCTTGAGCGCCTGCTCATGATCTGAGACTAGCTGAACTCCCTTGGCCTTGTTGGCCCGAAGCTTGTTGATGATCGATTGAAAACGACCAAACAAGGCTTCAATAGATTCACCCGGCTTCTGTGTGAAATCTTCATATTCACGCCGGTAGGTCTGATAGAGCCGAGCCTGACCTGGGCTATCCCCTCATTGTGTGCCTGGAGGGTAGCCCAGATCTCTCTAGCAGTGCTGAGATAGCTCACACGCTCAAACTCGGTGGGACCTAAACCAGAAAACAAAATGTTCACAGCTTTGTTGTTGTTCTGACGCTGGGCGATTATCTCGGGGGATGTACGCTCAGCAACAGGCAGTATGGTAAAAGTAGCGTGAACACAAACTTCCCAAATGTCCGAGCTCTGGCTCATGAGATAGGCTCACATGTGAGTCTTCCAATAAGTATAGCCAAAAGCTTCCAGGGACGGTACCTTTCCAGAAGAAGTCATGATCACTACCTAGGGTTAGAACCGGTTAAGGTATGGAAAAACCCTAACCTGGCTCTGATACCACTTGTAGGACCAAAAGTAGTGACCAGAGCGGGGGGTGAATGGGTGCCTAAAAAATTCTTGCGAATCAATGGCCTTCTCCCAACACCCAACGCACCTCAACAGACAACCAGCAGGAACAAAATAGTTCACATGTCCAAAAAATAATATAGCCTAAAAACGACTGGTGTCCTAATCGAAAAGACACCAACCTAGTGCTTAAAGGCAGATTAAAGTCATTCACACAACAAATAGCATCTCCACAAAGATTTCACCAAATCACAGATAATCCATCATGCACATAAAGAGATGCATCATTCACAAGCTATTGATGAACATGATCAAGCATAATATTTATCGCTTTTAAAATAACAAAATAAATGCGGACAATAACAGTGCTCTAAAATACATCAATGAGTATTCATGATCCAATCTAACAATAAACTACTGATCAAGTGAATAAATCATGGACCATTCAGAAATAAAATGATGTATTGCATGTAGATCGAGAAAGAGATTAGTACTAACCTTTGGTCGGTCCTGTTCATGACGGAAGCTTCTAGGAGCTACAGTGCAGACGGCCTTCTGCAGTTCCTCGTGACCCGTGCCCTTGCATTAAAGACACAACGGCTTCTCTGGTTCTTCGCCTAATCAACAAAGCCATGTCGAGCTTGCCATAGACTCCTGTCGTGCGCTAGCTAGATGCGCCTACATCGCCACTGGGCCTAGGCGACGTAGGCAACAGCTGTTGCTATGCCATTCGTGCCTCGCCTGCCATGCAACGCTGTGCTAGCTGCCTAGGCTGGCAGGCTAGCCGCTGCTGCATCGCGTGACAGCGCTAGCTGCCTAGGCTACCGCAAGCTGCGCTGTTGTGCTGCAAAACCGCGCAAGTAGCTTGTGCTGAATAGAACCAGTGGCCGGAGAAAGCTATGCCTAGAGACGAAAAATAGCGCACGGAGAAGGAATAAGCGAAAACAGCAGTGGTGATTTTCAGAACCAAAGAAAAACACCGGCGGTGGAGAAGAGAAGAACGCAAAACAAAGACCCAAACTTTTGTGATTTGGTAAAGTGATTACAGAATGGGTAACCCTAACCCTAGGAATTGGGGACCTATTTATATGCGGCCCAATAGACTAGGAAAAATACCAAAAGACCCTTAGGGTTTTTACAGACGCTGAAATAAAATGGAAAAGACGAAAATGCCGTTAGGGTTTTTTACAGACTCGACTGACAGACTGTGGGCCTAAAGGCAAAATAGTAAAATCCTAAATACAGATGACTTGTCCTAATGCGGAGCTTTCGTAGCAGCTACGGCTTCGCCTCATAACGGTCAGATCCGAAATCAGCGGTCGTCAGTTTTGCACCGAAACTGACAAAGCGTCCACCGTATTCACACTGGGTACCTAGATTGGGCCGGCCCGATTCCGTAACTCCCTCAGCCTAGCAATCGCTCACCGCCCATGTACTTAAGTCAATCCCAGTCAACAGACCAGTGGATCCTCTGCTGCACCTAGCCCATGTACTCGGGTTGGGCCAGCCTGACTTCACGGCCCCTCTGCCCGACAGTCGCTCGCTGCCCGTGTACCTGAGTCACATGCGGCCCAGACACAGCAGGTCTTCTCTTCTCTTCATGTCCTGTTTGACTTTCGTTGACAATCACTCATCACATCTAGAGCCATGAGGCCCATGCTCTTCAACATGGCTCCACACCCCCGAAGGGGTCACCAGATGTGGAACACCAGAGGCCCCTGAGCCACTCCCACGGTGCTTCAAACCGATTACACCAGTTCCCAAGACCCCGAGATCCCCTCTGGAGGAGATGAAGACCTTCCTGAGGACGCGGCTACCCAGGTAGCGTGACTTCAGGAGGAAGTAGCAAGGTGGAGGCAAGAAGCGGCAGATATACTTCGCTCTCAAGCCTACACTCATGCTCAAGAGGTGCCTCAAGACGACGGTCCTGGTAATCATCCCGATGCTCTTCAAGTCCCGAAGGAAGACGAGAATGCTTCCTTTGACGATGAGTCTCTGTTGCATCTAGACCTGCAGAAAGTGCCCTTCGACCCTAGGTTCAAGGCCTCAAAGCTGCACAAATACTCCGGTGGGTCTGACCTCGGAGAGTTTTCGCGTTCGTATGCCTTGGCGATAGAAGCCAGTGGAGGGGTGCGTAACACTATGCCGAAGTGTTTCCCCCTCGCACTGGAAGGTGTGGCTCTCCGATGGTTCTAGTCTCTAAAGCCAGGATCGATCTAGTCATGTGAGCAGCTGGAGAGGAAGTTCGTAAGTAACTTCCAGGGTACGTTTGTAGCCCCGATGTCGAGCAGAAGTATATTCTAGGTGAAGCAGCGAGCAGGGGAGATGCTTCGGGAGTATTTTACACGCTTCGCCCACACCAAGTCTTAGAGCAAAGGCTTGTCTACCTCTTCGGTAGTTGATGCGGCGCGTGAAGGGGTGTTGAACCTAGATCTCCTCAGCAAACATCACTGGAAGTCGGTGTCGTTTGTAGCACAGCTAATGGCATACATCGAACAGTATGCCAATGCAGAGGAAGGCTGCCTCCGAAGAACTGTGACACCCACACCAGCCCTTCGAGAAGTGAAAACGGAGCCTGAAGTCCCAACTTCTCCGCAAGCCCCCCTTGATAATCGCTTCAATGATCATAGGCGGGGGAAGAAACACTTCTGCTCCGAGGTGTTAAATATTGCACCCTCCGCCCAAAAGATGCCTGTCAACTTTCAACAGGCGCAAGCTAACAAGGCTGGTACCTCGAAGCCCCAAGAGAGAGTGGCTAGCAGGCGCCAAAGCTTCTTCTATTGTGTGCATGGCAAAAATAGAATCCATGACACGAAAGATTGCAAGTATGTATTGACGCTTTGGGGTGAGTACTTAGGACGAAGCTCAGGGCGAGGTACTTCGGACCGAGTCCCTCTAGTAGTGTGTTCGGAGCCTGTGCAAGCCGTGGCTCGAGTCAGTAACCCCGAAGCACCGAAGCAACTCCCGGTGGCCAACATTATGCCACCATCGAGGCAGGAGGATCCCCAAGATCGTGGAAAGCGAGTGGTCCTGCCCATCTTTGGAGGGGGGACCCTCGGTAACATGTCAAAACGGCAGCGAAGAGAATATGTCCGCGAAGTAGGGCACATAGGGACCTCGAATTCGGTGGCAGAAATGCCCGAGTGGTCTCATGTACCTATTTCTTTTACTGCTAATGATGCTACGGGGGTGAAATTCCCTCATGCCGACCCCCTCGTTATTTCAGTCGATGTAGCGGGAGTCGAAGTTCGAAGGATCCTGGTGGACGGCGGGAGCTCCATAGATATACTCTTCGTCCAGGCCTTCGACCAGATGTGCATTCCCCAAAGGCACCTACTTCCAGTAGCTCGCCACTCCAAGGTTTCGTAGGTCCTCCTCTCGATGCCCTCGGCCAAATAGGCCTCGAGGTTGCCTTCGGAGAGGGGCCCCTGGCCAGGGTGGAGGAGGTTATGTTCGACGTCGTCGATGTCCCATATGCCTATAATGCAATTGTTGGGGGAAAATATCTCATCTTCGGGGTTATTGCCGAAGCAGCATAAAGGCAGTCAACCATTTCGAAGATTGTCCGAAGACCATCTTCGAAGATGCCCAGAACCTCGTTCGAAGCCCGAAGACAGGCACTAGTTCGAAGTATGTCTTCGAACCAAAGCCCTTCAGGATCTTTTCTGCCAGCTAAGATGGAAGACTTATCTTCTATCCTATTAGATTAGTCTTTTACCATTTTAGCCCTATTAAGGAAACCGAATAGTTTCCTTAATGTCGGTTGTAATAGAGGGGTAAATAGGTCTTTTCCTTAATGTTTAGGCCTATAAATACCCCCCATTTCACCCTGTAATAGGGACCGATTACAAGTGATTCAATACACACTTTCGAACTATTCTAAGCTATTATCCTTTCGAGGCTTAGAACAGTTTGCTTCGCAAACACTTCGTTTGTTAGTTTCTTTTCTACAGAAACCTGTTAGCGTAATCTTTTACGCCAACAGTTGGCGCCGTCCGTGGGGAACCTAGTCCAAAAAACTTCGTTCTCTACCAACTTCTTACATCATGCCTCCTAAGCGGAGCGCACCTCGCAATCCCACTCGGAGGTCCTCTCGGATCTCCGGAGAGATACCCTTCGACACAGTTGAAGTCGGAGGGTCTTCGACTATCCCTCCACCTCAAACTCCGCAAGGGGCTTCTATCCCTCGAGGATACGAAACCTCTCCGCCAACCCCTTCCATACTCCGACCGCCCGGAGCCACTCCGCCACCCTCTATTCCGATTCGAACTGATCATACCAGTTCTCAAGACCCGGAAGGTCCTTCCGGAGGAGATGAAGATAGCCTTGGAGACATGGCCACTCAAATGGCCAATCTTCAGGCGGAGGTAGCGAGGTGGCGACAAGAGGCTGCGAACAGACTTCGCTCTCAAGCCACCCCAGCTATCCCCGAAGTGCCCGAAGACGACGATCTTGGTTATCCCGAAGCCCCGGAGAACGCCTCTTACGACAATGAATCTCCGTTGCATCCTGAGCTTCAGAAGGTTCGCTTCAATCCGAAGTTCAAAACTTCGAAGCTTTGCAAGTATGCCGGAGACGAAGATCCCAGTGAGTTTGCGCGTTCTTATGCCCTAGCGATTGAGGCTAGCGGCGGAGACAGAGAGACTATGGCGAAGTGCTTCCCATTAGCTCTTCAAGGAGTGGCGTTGAGATGGTTCTGGTCTTTAAAGCCAGGATCAATCATTTCCTGGTCACAGTTGAAGAGGAAGTTTATAAGTAACTTTCAGGGCACCTTCGTGCCCCCCATGTCAACAGGAAGCCTTTTCCAAGTGAAGCAGCTCCCCGGAGAAACATTGAGGCAGTACTTCAAGCGCTTCGCTCACACGAAGTCGCAAATTCGGGGGCTATCCACATCCTCGGTGGTTGATGCGGCCCGGGAAGGCATCAGTCATAAAGGCCTTCTGGATAAATTGCATCGGAAGAGCATCACCACAGTATCACAGTTGATGTCGTACTTCGAGGAGTACTCGAAGTCAGAAGAAGGTTGGCTTCGGAGGACTACTGCTACTTCGACAGTATTGACGGAAGTTAAAGCAGAGTTGAAGACTTCGGCACAGCCGCAAGAACCAGTCTTCGAAGTGCAACATGATAGAAGAAGAGGGCAAAAGCACCCTCGCTCTGAAGTCTTAAACATTGCACCCCCACAGAAGTTTGCACCAAGAGCTCCACAGTCTGCGGGGAACAAGTCCAGCGGCTGGAGGCCGCCAGGGAAAACGGCTGGCAAGGGCCAGACCCTTTTTTGCTGTATTCATGGAGAGAATCGAAGCCATGCAACTGACACTTGCAAGGCTATTCTTACCCTTCGGGGAGAATACTTGGAGAGAACTTCGGGTCGAGGTAGTACCGACCGAAGTCCAGCAGCAGCAGTGCGCCCGGAGCCGGTCCAGGCTGTGGCGCGGATAGAAAATTTTGATGCTGCAAGGCATCCTCCGGTGGCCAATGTTATGCCACCTCCGAAGCAAGAAGAAGGGCAGGATAGAGGAAAGAGAGTAGTTCTCCCTATCTCCGGAGGAGGTACCCTCGGAAGCATGTCCAAGAGACAGCGAAGAGAGTACGTTCGAGAAGTATGCCATATTGGGACTTCGTCATCTGCAGCTGCAATGCCGGAGTGGTCTCATGTTCCTATATCTTTCTCGGCGGAGGATGCAGCTGGTATTAAGTTCCCGCATGCAGATCCATTGGTTATCACTGCTGATATTGCAGGGACTGAAGTCCGAAGGGTGCTAATTGACGGAGGTAGTTCAGCAGATATCATCTTTGTACAAGCCTTCGATCAGTTATGCATTTCCCGGAAGCATCTTCTCCCAGCGGCTCGTCCTCTGCAAGGCTTCGCAGGACCTCCGCTTGATGCACTCGGCCAGATAGGCCTGGAAGTAACCTTCGGAGAAGGTTTACTAGCACGAACTGAAGAAGTTATCTTTGATGTGGTAGATGCCCCGTACGCTTATAATGTCATCTTCGGACGAGGCATGTTGAATCAGTTCGGAGCTGTGGCGCATCACAATTACTTGTGCATGAAGATGCCCACACAATCAGGAGTCCTGACAATCTTCGGAGATCAAGCCATGGCTCGGAGGGCAGAATATGGTCACGGTCCTCCTCTTGATCCGAGGCAAGTAAACAGTGTCCAAGATAATGAAGAAATTTTTTCAGCCTCCTCCGAAGCTTCGAAGAAGTCATTTCCAAGACCAAGTCCCGAAGGAGAGATTGCAACGAAGGTCATTGTCAAAGATGGTAAAGAATACACATTTCAATTTGGTAAAGATTTACCTCCTGAAGTTGCAACTTCCTTGGAAAAGGTCGTAGAAGAAAATTTGGATGTCTTCGCTTGGTCTGACGAAGATATCACCGGAGTCGATCGGGATATTATTGAGCACAGTTTGCTTGTAAACCCGAAGGCCCGGCCTGTTCGACAAGGGCTCCGGAAGATGTCCGCAGAGAGAGCTGCTCTAGCTAAGGACGAAGTTGAAAAACTGTTGAAGGCTGGGATTATCAGAGAAGTGGCCCATACAGAATGGTTAGCCAACCCAGTCTTCGTCAGGAAGAAGTCTTCCGGAAAGTGGCGCATGTGCATTGATTTCACATCTTTGAATAAAGCGTGCCCACGTGACCCCTACCCCATGCCCCGAATTGATCAACTAGTTGACTCCACTGCAGGTTCGGAGTTACTAAGCTTCCTCGACGCGTATTCTGGTTATCATCAAATATGGTTGAAGCGCGAAGATGAAATCAAGACGAGCTTTGTAACTCCTTCGGGAGTCTTCTGCTATGTAAGAATGCCCTTCGGCCTAAGAAATGCCGGGGCTACTTTTTCAAGATTAGTTGCTAAGGCTCTAGGTCATCAACTAGGTCGCAATGTGGAGGCCTATATGGATGATATTGTAATAAAGAGTGCTTTAAAGCACCAACATAGCCTAGACTTAGCAGAAACATTCAATAGCCTTCGGGCATGTGGGATCCGTCTTAACCCCGAAAAATGTATATTCGGAGCTAAGGCTGGAAAGTTGTTAGGGTACTTAGTTTCAAGCAGAGGAATTGAAGCTAGCCCTACTCAAATAACTGCGCTGCAGAAGATGGCTCCTCCGGAGAATTTAAAACAAGTGCAAAAGCTGACTGGACGTCTGGCCGCACTTAGCAGGTTTTTATCAAGGTCTGCGGAGAGGAGCTTGCCAATCTTTAAAGCTTTGAAAGGGTCCGAAGATTTTGCATGGACACCGGAGTGTCAGAAAAGCTTCGAAGATATTAAAGATTATCTCAGCAATCTTGCTACACTTACGGTGCCTATTGCGGACGAAACCCTACTTCTGTATCTTGCAGCTACAGGCTCAGCTGTCAGCGCAGTCCTTGTCAGAGAAGCGGATATCAATGGGAAGTTGGTCCAAAATCCTGTCTATTTCGTATCCGAAGCATTGTCAGGAGCGAAGACAAGATACTCCGAACTTGAGAAGTTCGTTTATGCTCTGATAATGGCTTCGAGGAAGCTAAGACATTATTTTTTGGCTCATAATGTAATTGTACCAACTTCGTATCCTTTAGGAGATATGCTCCGAAGCAAAGATTCCACTGGAAGGATTGGAAAGTGGGCAGTAGAACTAGCACCCTTCGGCATATCTTTCCTGGCAAGGACAGCTATCAAATCTCAAGTCCTAGCAGACTTCGTAGCAGAGTGGACTCCACCTGCGAAGTTGACTCCGGAGAAATCAGATGACGGAGTTTGGACTATTTACTCCGATGGGGCTTTCCAAGCATCCGGAGCAGGCATTGGGGCAGTATTGATTTCACCGTCAGGACAAAGAGCAATGTACTCCGCAAGACTCAACTTTAAGTCTACCAATAATATAGCGGAGTACGAAGGAATTTTATTGGGACTCCGGAAAGCACGTGCTCTAGGGGCTACAAGGATAATTATAAAAACAGATTCTCAGATAGTAGCAGGGCACGTAGACAAAAGTTTTCAAGTCCGACATCCACAGCTTGCAAAGTACTTGGAAGAAATTCGCAAGATCGAAGCACATTTCAAGGGTATTTCCATTCGGAGTATACCAAGAGCTGAAAACGTGCAAGCGGACATTTTAGCGAAGGCTGCTGCCGGAGCTGTGGATGTGCCTGACGAAGCTTTCTATGAGGAGCTCAATGTACCTTCGGTGCCACAAGTTGCTTCTGCAGAGATTCTCTGCATTCCTAGTGCAGATTGGAAAGATTCGATCATAGAACTCTTGCAAGGAGGAACAAATTTGCCCGAAGAGCCCCAATTGTCAAGATTAAAGCTCAGAGCAAGAAACTATCAGTTAATCAACGGTATATTATACAAGGCCGGAGTATGTTCCCCTCTACTCCGATGTATATCTCAAGCCGAAGGCCAAGAAATTCTTCGAGAAATTCACGAAGGCCTTTGTGGAAGTCATTTAGCCCCTAGAGCACTGGCAGGAAAAACACTTCGCCAGGGGCTTTATTGGCCCACAATAACAGCTGATGCGGAGAGCTTGGTCCGCACTTGTCAAGGATGCCAGTGGATGGGTCGACGGAGTCATCGCCCACCAACAGCTCTTCAAGTCATAGCTCCGGTATGGCCTATGGCCAGATGGGGTATGGATCTAATTGGTCCCTTTCCGTTAGCAAAGGGAAATCTGAAGTTCGCAGTGGTAGCTATTGAATATTTTTCTAAGTGGGTAGAAGCAGAGCCCTTAACAGCTATCACTTCGAATAATGTACAGAAATTCTTCTGGAAGAACATTATTTGTCGGTTCGGAGTGCCTAGATATCTCACAGTTGATAATGGAACACAGTTCGACGCAGAACCCTTCAGGAAGTTTTGCGAAGACCTAGGCATTCAGCTATGTTTTGCTGCAGTGAGACATCCTCAGTCGAATGGAGCCGTTGAGCGAGCCAATGGAAATATTTTATCAGGGCTAAATCGAAGAATAGTAGGATTATCAAAGGGACTGTGGACCGAAGAGCTTCCGAAGATTCTGTGGTCCATTCGGACTACGCAAACAAGGTCCACAGGTTTTACTCCGTTCAGACTACTATTCGGAGATGAAGCAATGACTCCAACGGAGCTCAAAGGGGGATCATTTCGCAGCACCGAACCAGACATCGAAGAAGAAAGACAAGCTTCGTTAGATTTGTCAGAAGAAACAAGACTTCGAGCTGTAGCTAATTTATCAAAGTATCATCAGCAGACGAAGACTTGGTATGACCCGAAGGTTAAGCTCAGCGAGTTAAGGCCGGGTCATCTTGTTCTACGAAGCATTATAGCACCAGGGAAGTTAGGCAATAAATGGGAAGGTCCATATCTAATTGTCCGCTCAGGGCGCCCTGGTTCATTCAAATTAGCTAATTTAGAAGGTGAAGAGTTAGCACATACTTGGCATGCGGAGCACCTAAAGCGATACTTCGCATAAGGGCTCCTTGTAATTCGCTTGTAATCACCTCTAAATTAATAAAGCATACACCCTGATGTTTGCCTTCCCCTTGACACTCCTAGTTTCCCGAGCGGACGCGCTGGGACGGAAGTCGATCGAGAGGGAAGTGTCATCAAGCTGGGCTGTATTTCCGGACTTCGTACCCATAAAGTCGAAGCCTCCGGTGTGGTGGCTGAAATCCATCCGGAGCCCAAGCTGATACCTTGTAGGCATCCGTAAAAGAGCCAATACCACATTCTACGGAGTCCAAGCTTCGGCTGGTAGACTTCCGTAAAAAGAGCCGAAGGTGGCCAAAATATGCGGAGTCCAAGCTGCAGCTTGCAGACATCCGTAAAAAGAGCCGAAGGTGGCCAAATTCTGCGAAGTCCAAGCTCCGGCTGGTAGACTTCTGCAAAAAAGAGCCGAAGGTGGCCAAATTCTGCGAAGTCCAAGCTCCGGCTGGTAGACTTCTGCAAAAAAGAGCCGAAGGTGGCCAAATTCTGCGAAGTCCAAGCTCCGGCTGGTAGACTTCTGCAAAAATAGCCGAAGGTGGCTACAATTCTACGGAGTCCAAGCCATTGGCTGGTAGACATCCGTAAAAATAGCCAAAGGTGGCCAATTTCTGCGAAGTCCAAGCCCTTGGCTGGTAGACTTCTGCAAGAATAGCCGAAGGTGGCTAAAGCAAAACAACATTTAAGCCATGAGCTTCGAATGTTTGTTCATATAAGTCCAAAGTGACAAAATTTCTTAAGACACTAAAGTGTCCTGAAAGTTATCTCAATTGATTTCTTTCGTGAAGCAAACAAAGGTACCAAGTTACCATTCTTCTGACTACAAAAAGTCGAAGACATTTCATAAGATTTCAAAAGATCTTTAAATGACAGAGGGGCTCCGAACCCCCAAAAAATTGTACTCCGAAGTTTTTTCTTTGCGCATAACCATCTTTGAATACAGTTCGAAGTTGCTTATACCCAAAGAGGGGCTAGTAAATATGGAGACAATTTTAAATCGGCATTCATTATTAAAACAAATGTGTTTACAGATTACATTATGAAAAATTGGTATCTATACCAAGAAGGAATCGGAGACCTCTTCGGTCCCGAGAGCTAGGGGTGGAACGACTAGTTCCAACATCGGAAGTTCTAAGAACTTTACGTTTAACTCTCTTCCTCCCCTTCGAAGCTCTAAAATCCTTCTGCTCTTGTTGAAGCTCGGCCCAAGTTCGAAGCCGCTCGGGGCTTCTCTCCCAGCTTCTAAGATCTTCAGATCTTTTATTTTGGGCTTCACCTTCGTCTTCGGACCAATTAGTGTCTTCAGAAGACGAGGTGTTTGCGTCAATCTCTTTATCTTCCTCTTTAATATAAGACAATACGTCTTTGATTACTTCGGGCGCAATAACGCCGGAGTCATCTCGAGGGATAAGGAATCGAGGACGTTTATAACTCTTTAGAAGTTCGAAGGTGTTCCACAGTGAGCGAAGTTCGCTGTTAAGCTCTAACACTTCGATATCTTCCATAAGAGGCAAAGCCTAAAAATATGACAAACAAGACTTTCATTGATAAATATTTACAAGCATCAGCTTTACATAATCAAAAAATCCTAAATAATCCTAAACCTGCGGGTTCGGAGGAGGCTGACTGCTCGAAGCTTGACTCCGAACTTGCTTTTGGCGTTGGCCTTCATCAATCCAAGCCTTGATCGCAGATCGACCTTCGGCTCTCCACGAAGTTTGGAAGGCTCGCCAAGCAGTAGCTACGCCTTCGGAAGGGGTCAAAAGTCTCGCGTCGTCGAAGATGATGGAGCCCTCTGCGCTCGGAGTGATTGTTCGGCCCAAATCCTCGTAGTAACGAAGTATTCCAAGGGCAGACACTTGTCCGGAGAGTTCTCCATAACGCATGCCTGCCGTCTTCATTTGCTTCGCTGCTCCTTGGATCCTCTTTAGCCGGCGCAGCAGAGTTACATTGTCATCCGAAGGTAGTGATCCAGTAGTACCGAAGTACTCCAAGACACCTAGCATCTGCTCGATGACCTCCGAAGCCACCTTCTCAGACTTGAGCTTTTCCGCATTAAGTGCATCCTTAGCCGAAGTCGTTTCTGCTAAAACTCCGGAGATTCTAGCATTCTCCGTAGTCAAAGCATTCTTCTGAGTCCGGAGTTGGCCAGCCTCTTCTTGTAGTCTTACAAGTTCAGACCCCTTGGCAGCATCCTCCGTCCGCAGTCTTTCAATCTCCGCTCGAAGCACAATTCTTTCTGCTTCGAGCTCTTTCTTCGCAGCCTCCAAGCTTTGCCTAGCCCTTCGCTCTGCTAGTATTACATTGTCCATCTGAGCTACTCGACCTTCGGAGAAGTTAAAATTTCTTTGAAGAGTTTCGTTCTCTTCCCGAAGTTGAGCAATTTCGTTTTCGTTCGATAAAGCCGCAGCGCGGGCTAAGACTGCTTGCTGAGAAAAAAGAAAAACTGGAATAAGAAATTATTCATATATAATTTGCTATTTGGTTCGAAGATGCTTTATACCTGATAAGCTGCTCTTTCCACAGCAAGATTAAGCTCCGAACCCTTCGCTCTGCTTAAAAGGGCTACCAGTTCTGTTTCCCCGACTTTGCGACTGGCTTGACCCAAAGGTTTAACCAAAGTCCCAAGTCCGGTTTTCTCCTCCAAAAAAGGAGTTATGAGAGGAAGCATTACTGAAGCCTTCTGATCAGCTCTGCTTAGCGAAGGTCCGGAGAGTTCTTCCGAGGCCCTTGGAACTTCTGAAGATGGCCCCCCCTCAGTCGATTCACTTTCATCTGTTGACTCAGATGAAGTCGATCCTTGAGCAGGGAGAGGCTCTATGTGTCTTTTTCCTCTTCCAGGCCCCGGTAGAGTAACCTCCGGTTGTGGCTCCGAAGTTGTCGAAGGTCTTTGAATTGTATCTTCGAGGGATACTTCGACAACAGGAGGCTCTGCAAAAACAGAAATATTATACATTGTATAATTTTGCAAAAATTGATAAGAATTATGCAAAATTTACCTTCGACATTCTCCTGGAAGATCGAGTACTGGACTGATCGGAGGATCAAAAGTGTAGTCCTCATCCGAATCAGCCGCTAAATCTTGGACTGCAGGAGCATCGTCCTGAGGAGTCCTCGTTACTTCTTCGGGAATCGAAGCCATAGTGACTTCGACCCCACCTTCATCCACAGGAACTCCGGCCTGAGTTGTATCTTCTTGAACTACCGAAGTCCTTGGTTGATCAGCATTATCTCCAGACTCCGGTACGTTCGCAGGTACTTCGGCCTCATCTACACCCATAGGGGCTTCGATTTGTTCCTCCTGGGTATCCGGAGCTCTTACTTCTTCGATATTGGCTTGGGGCTCTGGTATACCTGCAGTATCTTCAATGTGAATACTTTGTTGAACTGCATCTTCCTCAATCAATTTCATTAAAATATACCTTCGTCTTCTTTAGAACTAGAAATTGAAGCTCTTGAGCTCGAAGGTACAGGATCTAAAGGTGCGAGGTTCTTCGGCTTCCGAGCCACTTTCTTCACCGGAGTCCTTGCAGAGCTGGAAGCTCCGGCTTCAGCTACTCTTTTCTTGGGGCCTTTCTCTTGAGGCACCCAGTCCATCAGAGGGGGCGGAGTTAACTCCAACATTCCCCATACTCTGTTAAATCGTTCCCAACTTCCGACCAATTTGATTCGCCATTCTTTTTCCGACGGAGTTGGGGCGCCCAGAATCTTCTCCGAAGCCCTTACAATTTGCTCTGAAGTAATAGGGGCTGAAGAAGCTAAAAAATAATTCGAGTTAGTCTTTCTTCGAAGTAAATATGTACTATGCATGTTGGTTTCGAAGTTACCTGCAGGGCTCGAAGTATAGTTAATCTTGCGAAGACCGCCTTCCGAGTCATCTTCGAAGACGATAGGCCAGTTGGCCATCAACGGAGGAATTTGCAGTCCGAGGAACTCTTCGGCTAAGTCCCGCATGCTCAACCTTCGGCTGATTTTCTGAAGCAAGTTGAGGCGAGCTTCGAGCTGGCCTTCGTCAGGTTGCACTAAGGCTTCCTTCCGGAACTGGATTTCTTTAAGGGGACCGGCCAGAGGACTGCTCACTCCAACTTCGGCATAAAACCATCTCAGGACCCAATCGGTGTACCATCTAGCATTGATGGCCTTAGCAGGGAATTGCAGGGCATATTCATCACGAAGCCTAAAATTAATGCTTCCGAAGGAAACCACCACTTTCTCGCCTCCGGAGCCTACGAAGGTCTTCGGCTGACAAGTTGCTCTATGAAGCGCAGCGAAGATTTCAGCTCTCCCCTCACAACCTTCAGCTCTCAGTGCCCACTCGAAGATAGCTAATCTAGCTACAGCATTCGGAGACAGCTGGGGGAGGGTTACATGAAACAGGTCAAGTACTTCGGCCAAGAAATCCACAGCAGGGAGGCCCAAGCCTGCTTCGAAAAAAGCTTCGAACACTACAACTTCTCCGGGTCTCGGTGATGGAATTGATTCTTTGCCCGGCTTCCGAATCATAACCCCATCACTAATCTTTCCCCCTGCTGTGATTGCCAAAGATTCTTTCTTGCAGGTAGACGGCCCCAACTCAAAAGATTGATCCAAGTATTTAGTCGATGGTGGGCACAGACCTTGGTCATCGGGGATTTGGGGATTTCTCCCCCCTGCCGCCATGGATGTTGCCGCCTGCATCGAGGGTGTCGCCGCTAATGTTGCTGCTGCTGCTGCTGCGGCCGCCTGTTGCCGAGCCAAGGCCGAAGGAGGCGCAGATCCCTTGGTCTTCACCATCGCGATTGCTGGATTGATCTGAGGGAACGGAGGCTAGGGCTCAAGAACTCAAAAGCTAGGGCTCAAGAACTCAAAGAGCTCAAAAGTTTTTAACTGAGAGAAAGTGGTGAAAAGGTAATCGAGTAAGTTTTGGGCTCTTTATTTATAGCCTAATCGTTCCGTTGGTTACCGTTTGGATTCTGCCCTTTCGCATTCCCGCCCGTTATTTTCCTCCGGAAATAACGCATCATATAACTCCCGTTAGAAACAGGAACTAACGGCTATTTTTTCTAAGTCTAAAAAGACTTTCGAACTTCCTGAGTCAGTTATAAGATAGTTCGAAAAGTAATTACCTTACGACTGATTCGAAGTTCATATTTTCATGCATTTCGAAGATAAAATAAAAACCAATAACCCCTATGATTGGTTATCTTTTCTTTCCGTATACTGCTCTCCTAACGTTACAGGTGCAAACGGAGAAGCGTATTCGAGGGGCTACTGTTGGGGGAAAATATCTCATCTTCGGGGTTATTGCCGAAGCAGCATAAAGGCAGTCAACCATTTCGAAGATTGTCCGAAGACCATCTTCGAAGATGCCCAGAACCTCGTTCGAAGCCCGAAGACAGGCACTAGTTCGAAGTATGTCTTCGAACCAAAGCCCTTCAGGATCTTTTCTGCCAGCTAAGATGGAAGACTTATCTTCTATCCTATTAGATTAGTCTTTTACCATTTTAGCCCTATTAAGGAAACCGAATAGTTTCCTTAATGTCGGTTGTAATAGAGGGGTAAATAGGTCTTTTCCTTAATGTTTAGGCCTATAAATACCCCCCATTTCACCCTGTAATAGGGACCGATTACAAGTGATTCAATACACACTTTCGAACTATTCTAAGCTATTATCCTTTCGGAGGCTTAGAACAGTTTGCTTCGCAAACACTTCGTTTGTTAGTTTCTTTTCTACAGAAACCTGTTAGCGTAATCTTTTACGCCAACAGCAATCTTTGGGATGGGAATGTTGAACTAGTTTAGAGCTATAGCACATCATAACTATTTGTGCCTCAAAATGCCCACGCAAGGTGGAGTCCTCACTATTTATGGAGACCAAGCTGCAGCCCGAAGAGCGGAATACGTCCATGGTCCACCTCTGGACCCTCGGCAGGTGAATAGTGTGTCGGAGCACATGAAGGAGACTTCGCAGTCTTCAGGCTCCTCGAAGGGCCCTTCCCTAAAGCCAAGCCCGGAAGGTGATGTGATCACGAAGATGATCCTGAAAGATGGCAAGGAGTACCCAGTACAATTTGGCAAGGGGCTACCTTCAGAAATAGCTACTTCTCTGGAGAAAGTAGTTAAAGAAAACTTAGATATCTTCGCCTGGACTGACGAAGATATCCCCGGAGTTGACCGGAGCATCATTGAGAACAGTTTTCTTGTCAACCCGAAGGCTAGGCCAGTGCGCTAGGGGCTCCGTAAGTTATTAGTAGAAAGGGAAGACCTCGCCAAGGTGGAGGTGGAGAAATTGTTGAGGGCCGGAATTATCAGGGAAATATCCCACACGGAGTGGTAGGCTAACCTCGTTTTTGTCCAGAAAAAAGGGCTCCGGTAAGTGGCGTATGTGCATTGATTTCACGTCATTGAATAAAGAATGCCCATGAGACCCCTACCCTATGCCCCGAATAGACCAACTTGTGGATTCTACGACTGGCTCTAGTTATCATCAGGTCTGGCTAAAGCGCGAAGACGAAGCCAAGACGAGTTTTATAACTCCCTCCGGAGTATTTTGTTATGTTCGAATGACTTTTGGCTTGCGGAATGCCGAAGCCACCTTCTCACGTCTTATAGCTAAGGCTCTAGGTCACCAGATAGGCTGAAATATCGAAGCCTATATGGATGACATTCTAATAAAGAGTGTTGTAAAGCACCACCATAGCCTAGACTTAGCTGAAACTTTAGAGAGCCTCCGAGCATGTGGAGTTCGCCTCAACCCTAAAAAATGTATATTCGGGGCGCAAGCAGGAAAACTGCTAGGGTACTTAGTTTCGAGTAGAGGAATCGAAGTTAGCCCAACGCAGATAAGCGCATTGCAAAGAATGGCTCCACCAGAAAATCTGAAGCAGGTCCAGAAGCTGACAGGATGACTCGCAACCCTTAGTAGATTCTTAGCCAGATCAGCCGAACGAAGCCTTCCAATTTTTAAAAATCTAAAGGGGTTCGAAAGCTTCAAGTGGATGCCGGAGTGCCAGAAGAGCTTCGATGACATTAAAGATTATCTCGGAGCACTGGTCAGGGAAGTTGAACTTAAAGGAAAAAAAGTGCAGAACACAGTCTACTTCATCTCAGAAGCTTTGTCCGGAGCAAAGACAAGATACTCCGAGCTCGAAAAATTTGCTTATGCTTTGGTAATGGCCTCGCGAAAGCTAAGGCATTACTTCTTAGCACATAATCTCATCATTCCTACCTCGTATCCCCTTGGTGATATGCTTCGGAGCAAAGATTCTACGGGTAGGATCGGAAAATGGGCTATCGAGCTAGCCCCCTTTTGTATTTCCTTCACAGTGAGAATAGCTATCAAGTCCCAAGTCATAGCTGACTTCGTGGCCGAGTGGACTCCATCCGCAGTCCTGGCTCCGGAAGAAACCTCCGAAGGTCTATGAACAATTTTTTCTGATGGAGCCTATCAGGCATCTAGTGTCGGAGCTGGAGCTGTGATAATATCGCCGTCAGGGCAGAAGGCCATGTATTCTGTGAGGCTCAACTTTAAGACCACCAACAATATCGCAGAGTACGAAGGGATCCTGCTAGGCCTCCAAAAGGCAAAGGCAGTTGGAGCAGCAAGGATTATAATAAAAACAGATTCACAAGTCATCGCAGGGCATGTTGACAAAAGCTTTCAAGCCAGGAACCCGCATCTTACGAAGTATCCCTCGAGTAGATAATCAACTTGCAGACATTCTAGCGAAGGCTACGACCAGAGCATTAGACGTCCCGGAGGGCGCTTTCTACGAAGAACTCATCAAGCCTACGGTGCATCAATTACCCTCCGCAGAAGTCCTTTGCATCCCAGTCGTCGATTAGCAGACTCTGATAATGGATGTTTTGCAAAACAGCGCAGTCTTGTCAGAAGGTCCGGATTTCCGAAGGTTGCAAGCAAGGGCTCGAAATTATGAGCTTGTCAACGGAATATTTTACAAAGCCAGAGTTTGTTCTCCCCTACTTCGGTGCATCTCACAACCCGAAGGCCAAGATACAATTCGGGAGATTCGTCAAGGCTTATGTGGGAACCATCAAGCCCCCCGTGCTCTTGCAGGAAAGAAACATCGACAGGGGCTCTATTGGCCAACAATTGTAAGAGATGCAGAAGAGTTAGTTCGAACCTACCAAGGGTGCTAGTGGATGGGTAGATAGAGCCACCGTCCAGAACACCTCTTCAAGTTATTGCCCCGATATGGCCAATGGCGCAATGGGGAATGGATCTCATCGGCCCTTTTCCAATGGCAAAAGGAAGCTTGAAGTTTGCAGTGGTAGCAATCGAATATTTTTCTAAATGGGTCGAAGTTGAACCCCTAACTGCTATCACTTCAAGAAATGTGCAAAAATTCTTTTGGCAGAATATCATATGTAGGTTCGGAGTGCCAAGGGAGTTAACTGTGGATAATGGCACTCAGTTCGAAGCTGAGCCCTTTAGAGAGTTTTGCGAAGGACTAGGCGTCAAGTTATGCTTCGCAGCTATTTGCCACCACCAATCCAATGGAGCCGTTGAGCGAGCCAATGGAAATATTCTCTCCGGTTTGAATCGCAGGATTGTCAGGTTGGCTAAGGGGCCGTGGACCGAAGAGCTCTCAAAGATTTTATGGTCCATTCGGACCACTCAAGCCAGGTCCACAGGCTTCACCCCATTTAGTTTGATATTCAGAGACGAGGCCATGACTCCTACGGAGCTCAAAGGTGGATCCCTCCGCGTAGTGGAGCCTGGAAATGAAGATGAAAGAAACACTTCGCTGGACTTGTCAGAAGAAACAAGGCTTCGAGCTATCGCCAATCCGACAAAGTACTAAGACCAAACGAAGACATGGTATGACCCGAAGATAAAAGTGAACGAGCTTAGACCAGGTCATTTGGTGTTGCGAAGTGTAATTGCTCTGGGGAAGATAGGAAATAAATGGGAAGGACCATATATTATCCTACGCTAAGGGCGCCTTCGGTCGTTTAAACTAGCTAATTTAGAAGGGGAAGAGTTGAAGCATGCATGGCATGCAGAGCACCTTAAACATTATTATGCTTAGGGGCTCCTTGTAATCAATTGTAAAAGTACCTTTCTAAGTTAAATAAAGATGGAGGTTCGAATTATGTTTACTCTTCAAATATTCCTTACTCCTGGTGGACGCATCAGGAGAATGGAGATGCTTGCGGAGGTAAGCATCTTTCAAGGAACCCAGCAAACGGCCTTCGAACCATTGGTTCAAGGATTCCGTAAAAGAGCCGAAGGTGGCCAGCCTACGGATTGCAGGCTCCGGCTTGTTAGTATCCGTAGAAGAGTCTAAGGACTTTAAAAGAATAGATTTCTGGCCTCCGGGTTCAAAGCATCTGTAAAAGAGCCGAAGGTGGCCAAACTACGGATTCCAGGCTCCGGCTTGTTAGGATCCGTAGAAGAGTCTAAGGACTTTAAAAGACCAAATTTTCGGCCTCTGGGTTCAAAGCATCGGTCAAAGAGTCGTAGGTTACCAAGCAATAAGGTTTCAAGGCCCTGGCCCAATGAGACACTTTTAAAGTCCTAAGCGACTGCTATTGGAGGTTACATGTGTAAACTTAGCTCCGAAACTTATAAACATCATAATACGAACATACAGTTCGAAGAACTCTACGAAAGAGTGAAGTATGGTTACCAAGTGTTATGCGAAGCATCAGGTTGTTATATCAATCATTGTGTCCGACAGACCCTATTGCAAAGCGTATGGTCCCCCACCCACAATGAGGGGCAGGGGAGTAAGGAACAGTCAAATGATGCTTCCAAAACAGATCATATTAATTGGATAATCATATTGAATTACATCAAGAGAAATTTTGGTCTAAGCCTAGATATAAACGGAGACCCCTCCGACCTCTAGGGCTATTTCTAGGACCACCTCAGTCTTCGGAGCCCGGAGTCGTTAAAACTTTCCTCTTGGCCCGAGTGCTTTTCTTCTTCGAAGCTTGCAGTTTCTTCTTCTCTTCTTGAAGTTCAGCCCAGGATAGAAGTCTTTTAGAGCTAGCCTCCACTGGGTCTTCGGCTTGGTACTCCGAGTCAGACCAATCTACGTATTCAGAGGACGAAGATGCTACTTCCTTATCCTCTTCCTTAATATAAGATAAGATTTCATGATGGACTTCGGGTGCTATTTCCCCTTGATCCCCCCGAGGAACAAATAAGTGTGAGCATCAGTAGGGCCTTAAGCCTTCGAGGACAGCCCACTGCTGGCGAACCCCTTCGCTAGGTTCCAGTACTTCGAGGTCAGGCTCCAAAGTGCATAGAAAAACCTAAGAATAAACATCCAAGCAAAGACTCCCCATTTATAAACTTTTCATTCATTAAGATAAAGGGCTTTTACAAGATTTCTTGTACATGCTTAAGTGCCCTATGAAGCTAAACCTATGGGTCGGCTGGCGGAGCAGGTGGAGTTGGAGCCAATGAAGTCGGAGTTGGAGGATTCGTCTAAGCTTGCTTCTATCGGTGAGCCTCGTCAATCCAAGCTTTGGTTGTAGCTTTGCGGTCCGTTTTCCAGATCACCCAGAAATCTTCCCAAGAAGAGGCTACATCCAAAGAAGGGCGCAACAAGTCTTTATCGGCGAAGCCTGTAGGCGTTGAATCCCCTACCGGAGCAACAGAAATCCCAAGGGCTTCGACATGATGAAGGACTCCAATTTTGGCTACCTGCCTAGAGATCTCTCCGTAGTGAGTCCCGGAGCCCTTCATCAACTTAGTTGCCGCTTGGATCATCTTCAGCTTCTGCTCGAGGGGCTCGCTCGCCGCAACTAAAGATGAAGGGCATATCGTGCCAAAATATTCCAGGGTACCCGGAGGGTATCCATGGTTAGTTCAGCAATGTCGGTGTGCTTTGTTTCTACCGCCTCCAGCTCAGAAGTAGAAGCAGAAACTTCAGCTATTCCTAATAGTAGAGTGCTCTTCTGAGCCAACGCTTGTTGAATCGAATCTTGGAGCTCTACAAGTTGTGCGCTGGAGTATGTTGCTGCTCGCCGAAGCTTCTTGACCTCGGCCCTAAGCACCACATGCTCGGCTTCGATCTCTTGGACCGAAGCCTTGAGTGTAGTGTTGTTCTCTTGCTCAACTCAGAGTGCTTCGTTGGAAATGGCTTTGGCCCTCCACTCCTCAAGGAGCTCCTCCTCTAGTTGCAGTGTTTTTTCTTCAGAGCCTTTGAGGGCGGACTGGAAGGTGGTAACCTTCCTTTTGAGCCGATTAGTTTCCAGCTCATTGGAAGTCGCCACCACTCTAGAAAGGACGAATTGCTGCAAAAAAGAAAAGTGAGTACAAAGTAATTTCATTAATCGAATACACTTGTTGTATGTCGCATACCTGAAGGGTAGCCCTTTCGAGGGCCAAATCGAGCTCCGATGCTCTCGCTTTGCTCAAGACGGAGACTAATTCGGAGCTTGCGACCTCTTGGCCTTTGTTTTCCAAGGGTTCTAGGAGCGTTCAAAGCCCTAACCATTGCTCCAAGAACGGAACCAATAGAGGAAGCCAGGACAGGGCCCGACGGTCGTCTATGGCAGCCCCCTCCTCCGAATTGCTCGCCGAAGGGTCATTGGAGGAGGGCGTCGCCTTCAGAGAAGGAAGGGGGCCGAAGCTTGTCATACTCTTGCCCCTCCCTGGCACAAAAACTAGAGTTGCTGCTTCGGCTGGAGTGGATCCTCCTTCGATCGTTGCCCCCTCAGTCGGAATTACTTTGCCCGAGACAGCTTTAGTCGTCAGAGCTGCTGCATCAGCCGGAACATCAACTCCGAGTGAAGCCGAAGCTCCACCGGTGGTCGGAGCCATGCCGCTTCTCGATGCATCTACAAAAGTTAAGGTATTCATTGAATATTTGTTGTATGGTAATCGTTGCGGGAATTTCAAAGGCAAAAGCTTCAAGGTATACCTTCGTCCATGCCTTGGGGGAGAATTTTGGGTTCCTCCAGAACTTCGTACATGCGAAGATATTCTTTGAGGTCATCCCCCAAAGTTTGTTTCGGAGCAGCTGCAGCCGATGTCCCAACCTCCGGCACTACCACTCCGGCCACGGGTGAGTTAGGATTAACTAACCCAAGTTTTGAGCCGGCTGCGGCGGGTTTGGAGGAGGTTGCTGCATTAGCTCCTGCATCTTCTTGAGGGGGGCCTTCGGCTATGGCTGGAGACTCATCCTCGCTATCTTGCAGAAGATAGTCTTCAAGGGCCTTCCCCATCTGGACATTGGAGTCCTTTTCTTTTGAGCCCTCCGAAGAGGAGATCTGAATGTCCAGAGAGGAAGGCGAAGATACCGGAGATGCTTGAGGAGGAGGCTTCACTGTCTTCTTCCCCCTTCTTGACGGGGGTATTGGCGCCTCTTTTTGAGGGTTCGGCGGTGGTTTTCCTCTTCCGGGGGGCCACTCCCATTGAGTCGAAGTCTGGTAGGGGAGGAGGCTCCATTCCAAGAGCACTCCACACCCTATTGAAGCACTCCCAGCTTCCCACCAGCTCTACCCTTCGCTGCTTCTCCACCACTGTAGGGGCTCTGAGCACCCATTCTGTTGGACCGGAAATGGCGACCAGAGGGGGGGTGAATGGGAGCTTTTAAAAATTCAGGCTAAAAACAGCCTTCGGTTTTTAATTCTGTCTACTGCGGAACAGACTTCGAACACCAACCTTCGAAGGTCTGGTTCGGAGGTATTTGACAGCTCCGAACACAGGCTTCGGAAGGAGTAAAAGTCCGAAGTCAAGCAGACTTCGCTCCACCCACAATCCCGAAAACAACTCTGCTAAGTCAGTGCAGGCTCCGCACATAGGGTGCCTCGAGCAGGCTTCGCACTTCACCCTTCGCAAGAGTGGACTACCCTCTGAGGACTTCAACCTAATACTTAGCGACAGCAGCTGGTGCTGGGCTTAGTAAAGCGAAGGTCTAAACGCACACTATGTGGACTTCGCTAAGGGCTTCGACACTGGAAGCAAAATGGACTTCGATCAGGGCTTCGCTAGTAAGCAGCAAGGTCTAGCCTTCTGTTACACAGAGCGAACGCACACTGAAAAGTACACTTCGCACAAAACACCATTCGCCTAGACAGGCTTCGGTGCACTACAACTAGCGAGGTATGCAAACAAGCTCAAGCAAAAAGACAACACAGAAGTAGGGCTTCGCCGCTTAAACAGGGAACACAGTAAAAGAACTCACTGGATGAATACAACGTGTGTGGGGCTAGTACAGGAGCTCAACAGTAAATGCTCAAAGTGTTAAATGTTACCTACCCAGCCCCCATATTTATAGCCACTATTCACCCATGTGAATTGACTACTTTACCCCTAGGGTTTACACCAGTTTTGTCTCTACAAAATAGAGGGGTACAAAAGGTAGTCAACTTTATTTGGAGGCTTCTCTGTCAGCTTTGCAGAGGGGACAGCGTCAGCTTTTTGTAGAGCAGACAATGTCAGCCTTTGCAATCTTTGACCTTTCCGAAGCCTCCCTTCGCACGCGAGGGGTGCAGTAGCTTCGGTGAGAAGCCTTGAGCCTGACGGCCTTCGCTTCACCGAAGTCAGCCTCCGATACAGTGACGGTTTTGAGCCGAAGCCATCAAAGCCCTTGGGCCTTCGCACCACCACCTCCGGAGTGGACCACCACAGCTTCGCATCTACTCCCAGCTCGAACTCCGTTAGTCCGTGAACCGAAGCCATGCATGGCCGAAGCACCACAAGTCAACCTTGCTCCAGAGCTAGCCTCGCTCTGAAGCCTTCTTCACTCCGAAGCCCCACCTTCGGAGTACCTCCCTTCGAAGTCCCTCCTTCATCCAAGGCCTCCGCACGAAGCATTCCATGAGCACTTCGTCGCAGTGTCTCTCCCCGAGCATACTACTCGACGAGCCTCACCCGGACCATGCCTTCGATGCACCTCGACTTCTGAGACCTTCGTCAGGTACCTTCGAATGTCTCCCTCCGGAGCACACTTCGAACGCCTTGCCTCCGCAGAGGACTTGAACCACCAAACTCCGAAGTCACTCCATCCGGAGTACCCTTCGAAGTGCCTTGCCTCCGAGGACTTTGTCTCAGAGTACCTTCACCCAGAGCCACGCTCCACACTTACTGCCTTCTCCTGGTGCACCTCGACCTGAGGTCCGACTTGGACCCCTTCGCAGCCACTGTGACGGAGCTCCCCGCTCCCCTGGCATCAAGTCTCCCGCTTGACCCAGGTTCACCTGCTACGTCCGTCCGTCACCTCCGAAGTCCCCTGCGCACCACAGACAAACAGACAAGTGTATCCAGTACTCCGGAGACCTCTCCGGGTTAGCAGCCTTCGGTACACACTCCGGTGTACCGCCCAAAGTACCGAGACCTTCGGTACGAACCCAGTCATTGTGTACTGTCGGACCCCTCCGACAGGCACACTCCGCTGCAACAGCTGCAGCAACCTCCAAACACCTTCGGAGATCCAACCTCCGAACCCCCTTCGGAGGTACAACCTCTGAACCCCCTTCGGAGGTACCCCTTCGAACCAGAGGGTAAAAGCCTGTCAATCACTCATCACAAACACCGAAACCAACCCTTGGTTTCTCAATCTCCCCCTTGATGAGTGCATTGACAACCAATTTCAAGTTCAAGAAAATTTAAAAACTTTCAGCACACAAGTGACCATAAAAACTCAGAAATGAGCCAGATCATGTCACTTGACAAAAGAATTTTCCTCCCCCTTTTCAAGAGTAAAAGCCCCTTCGGCAAATCTCCCCTTTTTCAAGATAAAAACTCCCCCTGAGTTGTTTAATTGTACCCCTTGCAACAGGGAACTCAACAATTTCTCCCCCTTTGGCAATGCAAGCATCAAGGAGCATTTAAAAGATGCATTGCTTGAAAATGAGCAGAATTGCAAAGACATATAAAGCAAAAATATGCCAACAGTAATACCAATGATCATGGGCTCAGCTCAATTTAACATATTCTAAAAACATGATGACAACATGTGATTTTATCAATTTTTGAAATAAAAGCATCACCACTTAGTCAAGGAAACTAGACAAGTAAGAGCAGGGACTGCGCAAAGCTAGTCAATTTCTACTCTAGACAGACAAGTCCAGTTCAAATGGAGCAATGAAAGCAAACTTGATGATCAATGAATTTTATTGTTCTTTTCTTAATGCCAGGGGTTATTTGTTTGTCCACCTTATACTGTCCAATCAAGCCAAGCCTAGGCATGGAAGCCATCGGAAGCTTAAGGCAGTGATTTTGGCATACACTACACTATCCCAGTTCAGACCAATGTGCAATGGTAAGCAGTCTAGAATAGAGTAGTGCGACAAACAAACCCACCTGGATCTTTTCACTTGAAGAATGCAAATCATGGAGTTTTTGATTTTCACTACGTGAACCAATTTTTAGCACTTGATGAACATCCATGAGTAAGTAGAACAATTTTTCAAGTTGCAATTTTTAGCATCCAAAGAAAAGTGTCTTGCTATCAAGCAGATAAAAGATAGCTAAAGCAGTCCTGCCTATTCATGCTAGATACAAGATTGAGCAGTGAGCATGATTTGAGTTTGGAAAGAAAACATCATGCACATTAATGTTTTAGATAAATTGAAAAGAGCTGAGCTGACATGATTTCATGAATTAAAATCAGGCATATAAGTGCAAAAGATGTAAATGCAATTTCACACACAATGAGCACATGCAAGACAATTAAAGACTGCTCCCCCTCACAAAATGTCGTAAGGGTGACAAATACCAAGTTCCCCACGCAAGTAGGCAAATCGAGAAGCATCGAGGGGTTTAGTGAAAATATCGGCTAGCTGGTGTTGGGTATCAACATATTGAAGTTCAATATCACCCTTCTCATTGTGATCTCTGAGAAAATGATATCGCACATCAATGTGTTTGGTTTTGGAGTGCTGAACCGGGTTATTTGCAATACAAATAGCACTAGTGTTATCACAGAAAAGTGGAACACTCTTATAATCTAACCCGAAATCCCGCAAAGTGGAAGCCATCCACAAAATCTGAGAGCAACAGCTAGCTGCAGCAACATATTCGGCCTCAGCCGTCGATTGTGCAACACTAGACTGTTTGCGGGAAGACCAACAAACCAGAGAAGTACCCAGAAAATGACAAGTACCAGAGGTACTCTTCCTATCAATCCTACACCCAGCAAAATCCGCATTGGAATAACCTCGAAGACATAAAGATGAAGATGCTGAATACCATATGCCAAATTCGAGGGTATGTTTGAGATACCTGAGTATGCGTTTTACCGCTTGGCGGTGCGAAGTTCATGGTGAAGCCTGAAAATGAGTGCACATACACACTGCGAAGTGTATGTCCGGCCTCGTAGCAGTCAAGTAGAGGAGGGAGCCGATCATGCTTCGGAACTCCTTTTGATCTACGGCTTCTGCATCTTTGTCAGGATCCAATGCTACAGATGTAGCCATTGGAGTGGTGAGGGGCTTCGCATCTGCCATGTCAAACCTCTTGAGCAGGTCCCTGGTGTACTTCGTCTGGTGGACGAAAGTACCTTGTTTGCTTTGCTTGATTTACAAACCAAGGAAAAAGGTGAGTTCACCCATCATGGACATTTCAAATTCCCTGCTCATGGCATCTGCAAACTCGGCAACCAAAGCATGAGAAGAGCCACCAAAGATGATATCATCCACATAAATCTGAACTAGGAGGAAATCTTTGCCATGCTTGAGAGTAAACAGGGTTTTATCAACAGAGCCCATCAAATACCCGCGCTCAAGTAGAAAAGACTTAAGTCTGTCATACCAAGCCCGAGGGGCCTGCTTGAGTCCATAAAGAGCCTTATGAAGTTTAAGGACTTTATGTGGGTACTTGGGGTTTTCAAAACCAGGGGGTTGTTTTACATAAACATCTTCGCCTATGAAGCCATTAAGAAAAGCACTTTTGACATCCATTTGATAGAGCTTGAATCCCCGGGATGTCGCAAAGGCAAGCAAAATCCTAATGGCCTCAAGGCGAGCAACTGGTGCAAAAGTTTCAGTAAAATCAATCCCTTCTAGTTGAGAAAAACCCTGAGCCACAAGTCTAGCCTTGTTTCTAATTATAGTCCCATCCTCCCCTTGTTTGTTTTTGAAAATCCATTTTGTTCCAATGAAATGAACATTTGGTGGAGGATCAACTAAAGTCCAGACTTGGTTTCTCTCAAAATTTTCAAGTTCCTCATGCATGGCATTGATCCAACTAGAATCAGAAAGTGCATGACTAACATCTAAGGGCTCGAAAGAAGCAACAAAAGCAGAATTAATGAAATGAGCATGAGAACGTGTTACCCTTTGATCAAGCTCTCCAATGATCTGCACGGGAGGATGCATCCTTGGAACATGATGTGGAGCCTCGCGGCGGGATGCAGTCTCCCCCTCAACTTGTGCGTTGGAGTGGTCCAAGATGACCGATGTTGAGGTAGTTGCTTCGGGACCTTGTGCCGAAGTAGTCAAAGCGGGGTTGGCTTCGGGGGCTGATGTCGAGGGTAGTAGGGGTTCATCCTCGAGATCTCTGGGATCTTCTTCTTCGAATATGGTCTGCTCCATGTCATGTTCATTTGCCTGTTCAAAAGCAGAACTAACAGAGGGGGTTGATTCATCAAAAGTTACATCACATGACTCGATGACAGTGTTAGTCTCCAAGTTATAAACACGATAAGAATGACCATGTGTAGTATAACCCAAAAAGATCCCGTCAGAAGAGCGCGACTCAAATTTATCCAAATTACCATGTTTTAGGATGAAGCAGCGACAGCCAAATACTCGAAGATGAGTAACCTTGGGCTGTCTCCCAAAACGTAGCTCATAAGATGTCAAGTTTAAAATTGAGCGCAAGAATATTCGGTTTGAGATGTAACAAGCAGTGTTCATGGCCTCAGCCCAGAATTTTCTAGGAGTCCTGTGCTCATCAAGCATCATCCTATCCATCTCAACCAAAGTGCGGTTCTTCCTCTCAACGACACTGTTCTGTTGAGGAACCCGCGGAGCAGAGAATTGATGTTCTATGCCATGCTCCATGCAAAAGTCAACAAAGAGACTGTTTTTGAACTCGGTGCCATTATCAATTCGAATGAATTTTAATGCACCAGGGAGTTCAGTAAAAAGTCTCAAAGCCAAGCTTCGAAAGTGTGAGAACACTTCATCCTTGCTGGCAAGAAAGAAGACCCAAGAGTAGCGAGAGAAATCATCGACAATCACTAAAACTTACCACTTGCCGCCTAAAGAACTAACCCGAGAAGGACCTACAGTGTCCATATGAAGAAGTTCTCCGGGTTGTTCAGTCATCACTGTGGTGACTGGCGAATGCGAAGCAGCAATCATTTTTCCATGTCGACAAGGAGCGCAAACTAAATTCTTCTCAAACTTGAGCTTGGGCAATCCTCGGATCAGACCTAGGGCGCTCAGACGAGCGAGCAACTCAAAGCTCATATGCCCTAGTCTCCTATGCCACTTCCAAAGCGCAGAAGTCGAATGTGCAACAAGACAATGAGAAGGGCCAGATGACTCTGAAAAATCGGCTCCAAAAACTCTCCCAACTCTAAAGATCTTACACACCACAACGCCATCAGAATTGAGCACTTGCGAAGTATCGCGATGGAATCGCACTTCGAAGCCCTTATCAAGCAACTGAGATACCAAAAGCAAATTGTATCCTAGGTTTTCAATCAAAGCAACATCTTTGAGAGTGAAGTTCGAATTAATTCTTACCACACCTTTACCTTTCACTCTACTCCTTCGATTGTTTCCGAAGGTAATATGTTCCCTTTGCTTGGTTGTGGTGAGGCTGGAGAACCATGCTACATCTCCGGTCATGTGGCGCGAACAACCGGAGTCCATGATCCACGTGCCCTCCAAGCCTCGATCTGTCACCTACACATGATAAGAATATCTCGATCGCTCAGTGCTGGGGTGAGTGAAAAAATGACGAGGCAACCAGCACAGAGTGACACGAGTAGTAGGCGCAGTAAAAGTAGACGGTCTACGCACATGATAATCAGAATGATGGAAAGTGTGAGGTCTACCTACATGCTGTGAAGGAACAACATGTCGAGGTCTCCTACTCTGACGAGGTACCAAGCTACTCGCCCGGGGTCTACCACCATATGGAACAGGGTGAACAACCCGAGGAGCAAAACCTCTGCGAGAAGCACGAGGAGCCTCAAAAGCAGGACGATAGTAAAACTCAGACTCATGCATACCTAAAGATGGGTAATGCATGTCCTGGTAACTAATCGCCTGAGAGAATCGCTCATCCTTGATGCGACGATAACAGAACCCAATCAAATGACCCGCCCGCTGACAGTAGGAACAATGAAAAATTCTCCTAGGGGCACTCTCATGGGTCACAGGAGCAACTCTCACAGGCTCTTTGGGCTTCTTCTGAGTGGTTTTCTTGGGAGGATTTTTCTTGGCAGGAGGAGTGGTTTTCTTTGGTGGTCGGGTAGGCTTTTTGGCTGATGGGGTGTCTAACGGAGCTCTCTCTTTCTCTAAGGTAGTGGGTGAGGTGAAAACAGTTTTGTTCTTACTGTTTGAAGAAATCCTCTCAAAACCCAAACCTAGAGCTACCCCTGCTCTGTCAGCACACATCTTGGTCTTGGCCAAGAGCAAATCCATCCTACCCTTTCCCTCAGTGCATTTGTTAACCACGGACAGAAGGTATTCATTTTCAGACATGAGGTTCTCAGCTCGCTCTCTAACTATGCCTAGCTGGTCCTTAAGGGTAATGCATGTGTCACAAACAGGCTGTACATCCTTAGAACTACCGGCCCTCTCCAATCTAGCCTCTAAATCATGAACATGTTTATCACGTAAATTAATGCTCTCGCGCAATAACGAACAGTTCATGCATTCAATATTATCAAGAGGTCTAGAATCCACCACTAAAAGCTGCTTCTATGCAATCTCAAGCTCAGAAAGAGTTTGAGCATGTACAGAACGTAACTGAGCAAGCTCACCCATGACTACAGTGCAAGATTTACATTCAGCATCATTTACTTTAGACTTAAGCATGGCATATTCAGTAGAAACAGATTCTAGCCTAAGTCTAAGGTCTTTTCTTTCTCTAGCGGCTTGCAAAAGCAATCTATCCTGACCAAGAACTACTTCATTCAGCTCATCTAATTTTATTAAAAGCTGGTCAGATGATAGAGGTACCTCAGATGAGTCAAGCTCATCGCCGCTGTGATCGCTGTCGGCCATGAAGCAAAGGTCGGTGAAGTCTCGTCCCTTCTTATCCTTCTTGTCCTCCTTCCTTGGGGACTCCTCCTCCTCAGAGCTCGACTCCTCAGTTGAGGAAGTGTCGATGTCGCTGAGAGTAGCAACAAAAGCTCTGGAAGCAGCTTTGGCTACTCTCTTAGCCACCTTACTACGCTTGCCCTTCACAAGGGGTTTCCTCTCCTTCTTGTGGTATTTGGGGCGCTCACTCTCATCTCTCTTCCTGAGCATAGGGCAATTGGCCTTGATGTGAGAAGTGTCACCACACTCAAAGCAACCACTAAAACCACTTCTCCTCTGGTCCCGTCTCTCATGATGAAAGCGGGTGAACCTTCTGGCAATGAGAGCAAGCTCATCATCATCTAGAGTGTCCACCTGCTCCTTTGTGACGGAGACCAGGGAGGACAAAGCAAAACCATCTGCAAGAACACAAGTGCCAGATGTGCTTGGTTTTGTAGTGGTGCCACGGCTAGTGCTGGAAACCAATGCCAATGGTTGTGGCAAAGAGTTTCTGTGCACTGCAAGAGATGCCTTGGCAATCTCTGTGGACTTCAGCTTGCTGAAGAGCTCATCACAGGTCAATGTGTCATAACCTGCAGACTCCTCAATGCTGGATATCTTCACTTCCCATATGCTACGGTCAAGAGCATAGAGAAGCTTGATAGCCCTATCATGGTCATTGTAAGCAAGCGTCCCGTTGGACCGCAAGTTACTCACTATAGCATCAAAGCACAAAAACATGGCATCTATAGATTCACCAGGTGCCTGCACAAACAGTTGATACTGTTGATTGTACGTGCTTTGGCGCCTGGCCTTGATCTGTGTAGAGCCCTCATGAAAAATAGTGAGAGTGGTCCAAATTTCCCTAGCAGTCCTAAGGTGCTGCACCCTATCGAACTCACTCCGGCTCAAACCAATGAACAGTATATTCCTAGCCTTGGAATTGGCATTATACTGATCTTTCTCTGTTTGAGAGGTGCGAGTCTCAGGGATGGAGTATTGTGAGTCCACAATCTCCCAAATTACATTTCCTTGGCTTAACAAGTAAGCCTCCATGCGCACCTTCCAGTATGCAAAATCAGTCCCATCGAACAGAGGAATTTTACTAGCTCTGTCCATGTCGCCAACAGATCACAAAACCGGTTAAGGTCAACTAGTGATCTTAACCCGCTCTGATACCAATTGTTGGACCGGAAATGGTGACCAGAGGGGGGGTGAATGGGAGCTTTTAATAATTCAGGCTAAAAACAGACTTCGGTTTTTAATTCTGTCTACTGCGGAACAGACTTCGAACACCAACCTTCGAAGGTCTGGTTCGGAGGTATTTGACAGCTCCGAACACAGGCTTCGGAAGGAGTAAAAGTCCGAAGTCAAGCAGACTTCGCTCCACCCACAATCCCGAAAACAACTCTGCTAAGTCATTGCAGGCTCCGCACACAGGGTGCTTCGAGCAGGCTTCGCACTTCACCCTTCGCAAGAGTGGACTACCCTCTGAGGACTTCGACCTAATACTTAGCGACAGCAACTGGTGCTGGGCTTAGTAAAGCAAAGGTCTAAATGCACACTATGTGGACTTCGCTAAGGGCTTTGACACTGGAAGCAAAATGGGCATCGATCAGGGCTTCGCTAGTAAGCAGCAAGGTCTAGCCTTCTGTTACACAGAGCGAACGCACACTGAAAAGCACACTTCGCACAAAACACCCTTCGCCTAGACAGGCTTCGGTGCACTACAACTAGCGAGGTATGCAAATAAGCTCAAGCAGAAAGACAACACAGAAGCAGGGCTTCGCCGCTTGAACAGGGAACACAGTAAAAGAACTCACTGGATGAATACAACGTGTGTGGGCTAGTACAGGAGCTCAACAGTAAATGCTCAAAGTGTTAAATGTTACCTACCCAGCCCCCATATTTATAGCCACTATTCACCCATGTGAATTGACTACTTTACCCCTAGGGTTTACACCAGTTTTGTCTCTACAGAATAGAGGGGTACAAAAGGTAGTCAACTTTATTTGGAGGCTTCTCTGTCAGCTTTGCAGAGGGGACAGCGTTAGCTTTTTGCAGAGCAGACAATGTCAGCCTTTGCAATCTTTGACCTTTCTGGAGCCTCCCTTCACACGCGAGGGGTGCGGTAGCTTCGGTGAGAAGCCTTGAGCCTGACGGCCTTCGCTTCACAGAAGTCAGCCTCCGATACAGTGACGGTTTTGAGCCGAAGCCGTCAAAGCCCTTGGGCCTTCGCACCACCACCTCCGGAGTGGACCACCACGGCTTCGCAGCTACTCCCAGCTCGAACTCCGTTAGTCCGTGTACCAAAGCCATGCATGGCCGAAGCACCGCAAGTCAACCTCGCTCCGGAGCTAGCCTCGCTCCAAAGCCTTCTTCACTCCGAAGCCCCACCTTCGGAGTACCTCCCTTCGAAGTCCCTCCTTCGTCCAAGGCCTCCGCACGAAGCATTCCATGAGCACTTCGTCGCAGTGTCTCTCCCCGAGCATACTCCTCGACGAGCCTCACCCGGACCATGCCTTCGATGCACCTCGACTTCTGAGACCTTCGTCGGGTACCTTCGAATGTCTCCCTCCGGAGCACACTTAGAACGCCTTGCCTCCGCAGAGGACATGAACCACCAAACTCTGAAGTCACTCCATCCGGAGTACCCTTCGAAGTGCCTCGCCTCCGAGGACTTTGTCTCGAAGTACCTTCACCCGGAGCCACGCTTCGCACTTACTGCCTTCTCCTGGTGCACCTCGACCCGAGGTCCGACCTGGACCCCTTCGCAGCCACTGTGACGGAGCTCCCCGCTCCCCTGGCATCAAGTCTCCCGCTTGACCCAGGTTCACCTGTTACGTTCGTCCGTCACCTCCGAAGTCCCCTGCGCACCATAGACAAACAGACAAGTGTATCCAGTACTCCGTAGACCTCTCCCGGTTAGCAGCCTTAAGTACACACTCCGGTGTACCGCCCAAAGTACCGAGACCTTCGGTACGAACCCAGTCATCATGTACTGTCGGACCCCTCCGACAGGCACACTCCGCTGCAACAGCTGCAGCAACCTCCGAACACCTTCAGAGATCCAACCTCCGAACCCCCTTCGGAGGTACAACCTCTGAACCCCCTTCGGAGGTACCCCTTCGAACCAGAGGGTAAAAGCCTGTCAATCACTCATCACAAACGCCGAAACCAACCCTTGGTTTCTCACATTCAGTGGCTCTTGCAATCTGTTCCAGAGCTAGCACCAAAGGAGCCGCTGAAAAATGTAGCATTCTATTAAGTATGTTATCTGGTTTCTAATGTGTTAATGCAAAAAATGCAAAGACTTACCTAGGCTTCAAAGCTCCCCCTCCGAAGCATTTTGAAATGAAATCGGCCAATTAGCTTCAAGAGGAGGGATCTAGAGGGCGATGAATTCCTCAGCCAGATCTCGCATGCTCATACGGCTGGCCACCGAAGAAAGTAACCCAAGATCCGTTGAAAGCAAGCTTGGGTCTGGAGTAACCTCGGCTTCCTTCTGGTACCAGATTTCTTGTAGGTGCCCTACGAGGCTAGAATCCTCTCTGACTTAGGCGTAGAACCACCGTAGGATCCAGTTGGTGTACCACCGATCGTTGATGGCCTTCGCTGGGAAATGCTGCACGTACTCCTTCCGAAGTTGGAAATTAACACTTCCGAACGCCATTAACACCTTGGTGTCTCCGAGTCTGTCTTGTGGCTTCGGTTGGCAGGAGGCTTCGTGAGTAGCGGCGAAGACCTCCGATATCCCTTCGCACCCTTCTGCCCGAAGGGCCCATTCAAAGATGGCTAATCTTGCTATGGCGTTGTGGGACAACTGCGGCAAGGTGATGTGGAATATGTCTAGTACCTCTGCCAGGAAGTTGATTGCATGAAGTCCTAATCCAGCTTCAAAGAAGGCTTCGAAGACCACCACTTCTCCTCTCCGTGGCATCGGGGTCGCCTTTGTTCCAGGGACTCGAGTCCTCATGTCGGGGCCCAGCTTCCCGTTCATCGCTTCCTTGATGGAGTCCGCCATACTCACCGACTGCCCGAGGATGAAGCTCTGTGGCAATGGCTTCTTGGACGGTGGGCGGAGCTCTCGAGGGTTCTTTGGCCAAGAACTCCCAGGAGCTCCTGCCATGGCTGCCGCTGCTGATGCTGCCCATGCTTGTCTTTGCACCAGAGTCCCCGCCGCGGCCGGCACCATTGCGCTGGTCCTGGCCATTGGTTGATTTCTCAGGAGGTTGGGGAAAGTTGGGAGGTTGAAGAAAGGAAACTTAGAAGAAAAGCTCTGTAAAAAATTCCGATGAGCTTTGGCTCCCCCTTTTATAGCCTTTCTGCTAGTTACTGCATTTCGAACATGTGTTCACATTGCAGGCTATGCTTCTATCATTGACAGGTGGGACCATAAGGTAAAAAAGGTGTTAACCCGTAGTAAAGTTTTGTCCGTTACTTTTTCTGGAACCTAACGGCTACTTGAAGGGTAACGACTCAAAATTAATGGCTCTTCACGATGCTTCGCCTTCGCAACGGTTCATTTCCTTGCAAAGCGTTCACACGGGAGTCCCAGTTCGAAGCTTCCGTCGAACATACTTCGATGTCGAAGACACTTTGAATAGTTGTAATACCTTTAAATTTTTCTAAGTCCCTGAATATGAAAATATTTCTTGCGTATACTGCTCTCCAGCTATACAGGTTAAATTGGAGAAGCATATTTGAGGGGCTACTGTTGGGGGGAAATACTTCATCCCCAAGGCCATTAAGATCAAAAGGCAAAGACAATTTATGCAGCTTTAGGACAGAAGCTTGCCCCCAAGTTGATGAAGTTTCCGAGCCGAAGGTTCCTCTGAACCCCAGTTCGAAGATACCCTCCGAAGGCTCCTTCTCTATAGTGGGAAATAGCAAGACTGATGGGACGTCTTCCTTATCTATCTTCTTCATGTACATTTTACTATTTTAGCCCTATTCGGGGTACCGAATAGTTTTCACTATGTCGGTTGTAATTGAGGGGTAAAAAGGTCTTTTCATTAGAGTTTTTACATATAAATACCCCCCTTTTCACCCTGTAATAGGCATCGAATACTCAGATATTCAATATACAACTTCAAACTACTTCGAGCTATTATCTTATTCGGAGGCTTGAGATAGTTCACTTTGCAAACTCATTGTTTGTTAGTTCTTAATCTTAGAGAACCTGTTAGCGTAATCTTTTACGCCAACAAGCTCGCTTCTAAGCGAGCATAGCCTGGCTCGGCTTGGCCATCCATTCGAGCTCAAAAGCTGGCTCTGCTCGGGCTCGGCTGAGCCACGAGCTGGCTTGGCTCGGCTTGTGAGCTATACTCATGTTTCCATGTTTCCTTTAATCTTGACATGACTAGATATATGGGCACTAGGCACAACATGAGGGCAAGGCATGATCTTTCGACGAGGGCACAACAATGTAGGATTTCCAGCGGGTGTGTGATAGTGCGCGCATTAGGCAGTCGTTCATCAGAGCGCCCGAGCGGATTGTGAAGGCCAGAGGGCTAGAGGCACCGGTCTCTGGGCTGGAGGCAGTTTCTCACTGCCTCCGAGGCACCAATAATGATGGGCAAGTGGGCGGCGGCACACGGACCTGGCGAGGAGCAATGGCATGGGATCCTATGCTCCTGGTGAAGGGCGGCGATGCACGGACCCAGTGAGGAGCGGGGGCGCAGGTCCCATGCTCCCGGTGAGATACGGCAACACTCTTGCAACTGGGCGTGGCATGGACTCTCGAGTCTCGGTGAGGGGAGGTGGCGGCACAGCCGCTGAGGAATTGACGGCTAGGTGAGGGGCCGAAAGCTAGTGTCCCGACGGCGACGAGGGGCCGAATTGGGCTAGCGAGCTGGCAACGGTCGTGCGACCATGCTCTCGTGCATGTGAACTGGGCATCCCAATGGCGGCGAGGGGCCGAAACGGGCAATCAGGGGCTGGTCCATTATAGTGTTGTGTGCAATATGACCTAGCCACCTCCTCTTTGCTAAACCATTGACCCTATTGACCGAGCCACCGAGCCGCTCGTGAGCCGGCTAGGCTCGGCTCGGTCGGTCACCGAGCCAATCTACTTGGTTTTAGTTCATCTCGTGGAGGCTCCCAACCATGCCAGGCTTTGCTAGACCAAGCCTAATATGGCTCGCGAGCCTTGAGCCAAACTGCCAGCCCTACTCTAGACAGGTGGCAAAAAGTCTTACATGAAACCATTAAGAAAAGCCTACTTCAATACAAAGTCCTTTGTACAAGATATCTTTCGAAGGTATAACCTGAAGAGTGCTCTGTCAGAAAGTACCCTTCGGGCAAGACAAGAGACGAAGGATCCTGAATACCACTTCATGAAGCTCTGTCTAAACTAAGATCTTTGAAATATACCCAAGACGGTTCTGTTCCGTATATGTTCTCACTAGGAGTTACTCTTTTACCTCTACCATAATCATTGTTGTGAAACCAAGTGAGGTCGCACTGTGGTTTTTGTTTGTATGATGAGTGGTTGACAAGATTGCTCGATCTAGAGTAATGAGTGAGTGATGGTTTGATTGCATCGATGGGATCGATGTGTGGATATGGATTATGCTGAGGGGATCGGTGTGCATTGTGTCTCTTGTTTTGCCTTGTCTCATGTGTGCAGGGTGGAGATGCTAACCAACTATCAACGGTGGGTGATCAAGGGTCAAGCGCGGAGCTCGATGCCAGAGGATCAAGGATGCCAGGTGAAGTTGGAGATGATCTCAGGAGTGCACGAGGAGATAGAGCAAGAAATGGATGGATGTATGGTCGAGACAGTGTGACAGTCAAGTCAGCGAAAGGGAGGCTAGTGCAAGTGATCGGGCGACTCGAGGGGATCGAGAGCGGGAGAGACTTGATGGCCGTCGAGATCGCGGATTGGCGTCACATGTCGACGATCGAGGAGGCTTTGTCGGTTTTTGCTAAAAACCATCGCATCAGAAAATGTTTTTAATTCCAGTAATTAGGAGTTTATTTTTTCTATTTTGTCGTCTAGATTAAGTGTAATCTTTTAGTATTTTTCGGAATTCTTAATTCTGAAAATATTTAAAGAATAGGGCCAATGATGTAATAAATTAGGAGTTTGCATTAATGGATTTTTCAGAATTTGTAATTCTGAAAATTCATTATGGCAATTAGGTAAATACCTAAAACTTTTACCCTAATGGAATTTTGGAGATTTCTTTTATGGGCTTGCCTATATTAAGGACCCAAAGGCCTAAGGTTTAGGTGACTCTTTAGCTGAACATTTTGGGGGCTACCAACCACAATTTCTATTTTGTTCTAGCTTTTTTGTTGTCCTCAATTTCGAGCTTACTGTTCATCATCACCTCTATGTCAGATCAAGCACAGCTAGCACATCCTGGAGCTTCGAGCGTAGCTACTGTTCATCCTTTTGTGATTCACCTTTGGAGCTGAGTTTTGAAATATTTTGATGTTGTTTTTGGACCTGAGTTCCTCACAACTTTTGTTGTACAAGTTTCCAGGGTTCCATTTTTAAAGTTTTCAAAAGTTTGTGACCACTTCTGCATATATTTTTCTGTCGTACAAAGTGCCTAAAAAGTTCTGAAAACTTCTGATTTCTGTGATATTGAGTTCTGTTTTCAGTGTGGATTCAATCTTTGAGGAGATTTTTGATCTGTTTTGGTACTGTTTTTGGACCTGAGTTATACATAACTTTTGTTTTCCAAGTATCAAGGGTTCCAAGTTTGAAATTTGCAAAAGTTTTTGACCACTGCTGCATATATTTTTTTGTCCAACAAAGTGCCTAAAAGTTCTGAAAACTTCTGATTTCTACCAAGTTGTGTTCTGTTTTCAGTTTGGATTTAATCTTTGAGGCGATTTTTGATCTGTTTTGGTTCTGTTTTTGGACCTGAGTTCTACATAACTCTTGTTTTCCAAGTTACAAGGGTTCCATGTTTGAAGTATGCAAAAGGTTCTAAACACAGCTACATATAGTTTTTGGCCCACTTTAATGAAACCAGAATTTTTCTTTTCACTTTGGGAGGTGTTCAGTTTTGAAGCTGCAACTTTCTTAATCCAGTAAGTAATCTACCGTGCAATTAAATTCAGCCAACATCCTTACTGTTCATCATCTTGGCTGTGTCATGGGGTGTTTTACTTTGCCAGATGCTACTGTTCTTTATCCAGTTTTCTGTTTTGTTTCTTGAATACTCTTAGTGCCGCCAGGAAGATTCATCTGATCTTTGCTATTTTCAGTTGCTGTTTATTTTACATAGTCTCGTCACTGTTCATGATTGTCCAACAAAGGCTAAGAACAAAGTACTTTGTTGGATCAATACAATGGACAAGATTTATCTCTGTTCTTGAAGAACACATGCGCAGCCACTAATGTATTTGTCTCACTGATATTGTAGTTTTAGTTGGTCTGAATTCTTGATGCTTTTTTTTGGTTGAGTCCTCAAGTTTGGCAAATATCATTTCAGAAGGAGTAGCTGATTTGCATGGTTCTCTGATGGTCAGTACTGCAATTCTTATCTAAAAAAGTATTTTGCAGAAGGTTTGTTGTTTGGTTCAAAAATAGTTACACTAGAACATGGACTGCACAGTCTTGTTTGGTTTTGGGTATAAAATTCAGTTTCTCTTGTGTTGATAAATCAGTCACATGAAGTCAATTCATCTAGAAATACTAAGATATCTCAGATGCTTCTCTAACTGATCCAATTTGAAGGAAGTTCTGAGTTGGTTCTCTCAATCTATCATTTGACATAATATCAGATAGGTGGTTGATACATCTGTTTTTATCGGAGTATTTACTACATCTGCTTCCTCTTCTCATTTAGAGGTGCGTTAGGTGATTTGAAAAGGCCATCATATTCGTAAGAATTTGTCGAGCCGCCTATTCACCCTCCCTCTAGTCACCATTCCGATCCCACAATTGGTATCAGAGCTGGTTAGATTACAAGTTGACCTTAACTGGTTTGTGATCCTTGTGGCGACATGGACAAGAACACTAAGATTCCGGTGTTTAATGGTCGATACTTTGCTTATATATATACTAAGCCAAGGAAGTGCAATATGGGACATTGTTGATTACCAATATGTGATTCCTGAAACTCGCCCCTTAGAGACTGAGAAGTTACAATACGATTGTAATAGCAAAGCAAGAAACATATTGTTCATCAGTCTTAGTCGAAATGAGTTTGATAGGGTCCAGCACCTATGAAATGCACGTGAGATTGTACTACTTTGAAAACTTTTCATGAGGGCACTACCCAGATTAAGGCTAGGAGGCAAAGCACATATAATCAAGAATATCAAATGTTTGTGCAAGGCCCCGGCGAATCTGTAGATGCCATGTTTGCTCAATTTGATGGGATTGTGAGCAATTTGCGCTCCACTAGGACTTTAGCTTATTCAGACCATGATAGGGAGATCAAACTTCTCTATGCTCTTAATCATGGCATATGGAAGGTGAAGATCTCTAGTATTGAAGAGTCAAAGAGCTTTGACACTTTGACTTGCGATAAACTTTTCAGTAAGCTTAAGTCCACTGAGATTGCCAAGGCATCTCGTCTAGGATTTGGAAACTCTTTATTGCCTTCTATTGCTTTATTTTCCGGTCCTGACAGTGGTACGTCATCTAGAGGGAGTCTTTCTGGTGGTTCTGGAGTTTGTGCTTATTCTAGTGGTTTTTACTTGTCCTCCCTAGTATCTGTCACAAAAGAACAAGTGGACACACTAGATGATGAGGAGCTAGCTCTCATTGTCAAGTAATTTACCTGCTTCTACAATGATAGACGAGAACAAAGGAGAGGAGGGTCACAGAGATGTTTTGAATGTGGATATCTTTCTCACATAAAAGTGAATTTCCCTAAATTAAAAATGAAAAATGAAAATGAGCACAAGCACCAGAAGTGGAACAAGAAACCTTACTTCAAAGGGAAGCGCGGAAAAAGTGGCTAAAAGAGTAGCTAGAGCTTTTGTGGCTGCCCTCAGCGACATTGACAGTACATCAAGCGATGAGCCAAGCTCAGAAGAGGAGGAACCTCCCAAGAAGGAGAAGAAGACAATGTATCTCATCAGCCTTTGCTTCATGGTCGATGGCAACCATAACAGCGATGAGCTCGACACTTCTGAGGTATATCTATCCCATGATCAACTTCTTGCTCAAAATGATGAATTACATGATGCTGTCTGTTGTCAGGATAGATTACTTAAACTTCCTACTAAAGAACGAAAAGAACTAAAATTCAGACTTGAAAATGTTTCCACTGAACTTGCAATTTTGAAATCTAAGTCTGATTATGTCGAATGTGAGTCGTGTCTTGTTGTCATGAATGAACTTTCTCAACTACGTACTACTCATGCTCAAGTTATTGAACAACTTGAAAGTACTCAAAAGCAATTTTTGGAGGTGGAGTCTAGTCCTATTGTTATCAACGAATGCATGAATTGTCCTTTACTTGTTGAAAGCATTAATTTGAGAGATAGGCATGTGGATGAACTTAACGCTAGATTGGAGAGTGCTGAGTGTTCTAAGGATATGCAGCCAGTGTGTCCCACCTGCATAACCCTTAAGGACCAACTCAGCTTTGCTAGAGAGCAAGTCAAAAATCTAAAATGTGAAAATGATTATCTTCTCTCCGTGGTTGAAAAATGCACTAAAGGAAAGGGTAGGATGAATTTGCTTTTGGCTAAAACAAAAATGTGTGCTGACAGGGTAGGGTTAGCTCTAGGGTTGGGCTATGAGAGAACCACTTCAAACACTCCGAGTGAACTATGTTCACTCCACCCACTACTCTTTAGAGAGAAAGAGCCTAGTTAGACACCACACAAAAAGCCGAGAATCCTACTCAACCTTTAAGAAAGCTCTTCGTCCACCAAAGGAAACTCTTCATCAAAAACCTAAGAAAACTGTGTGATTTGCGCTTGAGACCCATTTCACACACCAAAGAGAGTGTATCACTGCTCCTATTGTCATCGGGTGGGTCATTTGGTTGGGTATTGCTTTCGTCGTATCAAGGATGAACGATATGCTTTTGCGATGAGCTTTCAAGACATGCATTACCCTTCTTTTGGTATGCATGAGTCTGCTTTTCACTCTTATCCTAATTTGGAGGCTCCCCATGGTCCCATGAGAGACTTTGTCCATCGTGGTGTTCACCATGCTTCATATGGTGCTAGATCGCGTATAAGAGGCTTTGATTCTCGACAGTTTAGGAGACCTCGTCGTTTTTTAGGTTCGCACTTTGGAGGTAGACCACACACTTTTTATTATGACTCATACCCTGTGCATGATCAGTCTAATGCTTTACCTGGTTCTCGAGTTTTACAATGCTGGATTCCTAAACAGTTTTTCACTCACCCTAACATTGAGCATTCGAGATCTTCTAGCATGTTTTGGGGGGAGTTGTGTAGCACTGCATCAGCTTCTGTTATATGATTAATTGCTTTTACAAGTACATGATTTATTACGTCTTTGAAGTATTGTCTTTAATAATATTGATTATACTTTTCTTGAATACATTTAATATCTGTTATGAGCATGGCTTTTATTTCTGAAAACTTAAAATGATCACTGCTTAGTCTAGAAACTAGCATAAATAGGTTGACTGCTTTTGCTATCTTTTACATACCTGGTAGCTAGGTCATTTTCACTTGGATGCTAAGACGCAACTTGATCATTTCAAAAATATTGTACTGAAAATTAGAAAAAATGAAAATGAAAAATGAATGAAAATGAAATGAAAATGATTGATATTCATACTGTGTTGTGATAAAATTGAAAAAGATCCAGGTGGGTTTGCTTTGTTACATTACTTTGTTCTAGACTTCTTATCATAGCACTTTGGTATGAACTGGGACATTGAAGTGTATACTGTTGGGGGAAATACTTCATCCCTAGGGCCATTAAGATCAAAAGGCAAAGACAATTTATGCAGCTTTAGGACAGAAGCTTGCCCCCAAGTTGATGAAGTTTCTGAACCGAAGGGTCCTCCGAACCCTAGTTCGAAGATACCCTCCGAAGGCTCCATCTCTATAGTGGGAAACAGCGAGACTGACGGGACGTCTGCCTTATCTATCTTCTTCGAATACATTTTACTATTTTAGCCCTATTCGGGGTACCGAATAGTTTCCACTATGTCGGTTGTAATTGAGGGGTAAAAAGGTCTTTTCCTTAGAGTTTTTACCTATAAATACCCCCCTTCTCACCCTATAATAGCCATCGAATACTCAGATATTCAATACACAACTTCGAACTACTTAGAGCTATTATCCTATTCGGAGGCTTGAGATTGTTCACTTCACAAACTCATTGTTTGTTAGTTCTTAATCTTAGAGAACTATTAGCATAATCTTTTACACCAACATATACCATGATCATTGCTTTAATCTTTTGATGGTTTCAACCTAGGCTTAGCATGGTTGGTTAGCATAAGGTTGACTTGTTGTAGGACCGAGAGTAGTGACCAGAGGGGGTGAATGGGTGCCTAAAAATTCTTTCGAATCGATGGCTTCTCCCAACACCCAACGCACCTCAAGAGTGAACCATAAACTCAGACCCAAAACACAGATGGAATAGCGCTATCACCCTCCTGTCAAATATGATATGATGCGACAATCTGAGAGATCATAAGCACTAACAATAATCTAGCCTAAAAAAGAATGGTGTCCTAATCAAAAAGACACCACCAAAGTTCTTGAAGGCAGATTAAGATAACTCACAGTACAAATGACATCCCCACAAAACTTTTACCAACTCACTAATAATCCATCAAGCACAAGAAAATATCCATTGTTTACAGGCAGTTCATCAAGTAAGAGCAAACACAATATTTAACACATTTAATCTAGACAAAATAAATGCAGTAAATAAAATGTGATCATAAATATATCTATGAATATTTAGAGCATTCTGAAATTAAAGAACTGAGCAAATGGATTAATCATAGATTATTTGGGAATAAAAACTGGACAAAAGGATCAAGAATATTGATAAATGTGCTGCTCCTCCACGAACCGATCTAATCTGAGTGCAGCCATTTGAAAAATAAATTGCTATGCTAATGTGATGGCAACTGTAGCTACAACAACAAACCTACTACTCTATGATTTCCCACGCTGCATCCACACCAATCAGAAAAGAGCAATAAACGCAGAGCTCTCTTTCTGAGAAACCCACCCAATAAAAACTTGCCACACAAACACGTACCTCCTGTGAGTAGATGTTCACTGAGCTTGGGAAGGCCTCCCGTTCCTTGCGCCTCTAGCCACTCAAACACACGCATGGGTCCCAATGCACAGGTTGCTCTCTTTGCTGCTAAGCAATCTCCGATGCCTTCAGTCACACGTGCACAAGCGCCACATGCGCAGCAATCTACGACAGCGATTGAACCAGGTGTCTTCCACGTGAGTTGAAGAAAAATTGGCTACAGCTGCTTTGGTTAAGATGGCATGGAAAAAACCGAGAGCGATAACTTCACTAGAAAAATGGTGACGGAAAAAATGGCGACGCGGCGCAGTTTAGAGGGATAAAAAATAGAAGGAGTATTTCTGGAATAAAGTGAACTCAGATTTTCTATTGAGAGAGTTGAGAAACCCTAGGGGCAATTAGGCCCTATTTATAGGCAGCCCAATAAATCAGAAAAACCCAATTTACCCTTAGGGTTTTTTACAGACGCCGAAAAAACTAGAAAATACCAAAATGCCCTTAGGATTTTTACAGACTCGACTAACACAGACTGTGGGCCTAAAAGGAAAAATAGTAAAATCCTAACTAAAGGTAACTTGTCCTGATGTGGAGCTTTCGTAGCAGCTATGGCTATGCTTTAGGACTGTCAGATCCCCGATGGGCGGTCTTGGATGGTTGCGTCAGTTTTATGCCGAAACCGACAAAGCATCTACTGTCTTCGCACCAGGTACCCGGATTGGGCCGACCCAATTCCGTGGTTCCCTCGGCCCGGTAATCGCTCGCCGCCCGTCTACCTGGGTTAAACCTGGTCAACAGACCAACAGATCCCCTGTCATTCCTGTCCCATGTACCTAGATTGGGCCAGACCGACTCCACGGCCCCTCTGCTGGCAGTCACTCGCCGCCGTGTACCTGAGTCACACGCGGCCCAAGACACGAAAGGTCTTGATTCCTCTTTGTTTCCTCTCTCTCTTCATCGTTGACTTCCATTGACAATCACTCATCACTTCTGGAGCCATGAGGCTCATGATCTTCAACATGGCTCCTCACTTGCAAATAACCCCTAGCACTACAATGAAAATAAAATCAAAATCAAAGCTTGAATCAGTCGCATATCAAGTTTGTTGAAGCTCCTTATAGTGGGACACGCTTATGGTTTGTATTTGATTAGCTTTTGCATCTCATGCCTTGCCATGTCTATATGCTAGTCTAAGTGGTGATGATTTAATTTGCTAAAATCTGAAAATGCTTGCTCATGCTTTTGTTTAGATAGTATTCATCTCAGTGTTTCATACTGAGAAACCAAGGGTTGGTTTCGGAGTCTATAATGAGTGATTGACAGATTTTATCCTCTGATTTGAAGGGGTCCCTCCGAAGGGGTTCGGAGGTTGCTTCACCGAAGGGTTCGATGGCTCTGTTTGTTGCAGCTGTTGCAGTGGAGTGTGCCTTTCGGAGGGGTCCGACAGTACACAATGACTTGGTTGTACCGAAGGGTTCAGTACTTTGGGCGGTACACTAGAGTGTTGCCAGAGGTTGTTTACCCGAGAGGTCTCCGGGGTACTGGATACACTTGTCAGTTTGTTTGTGGTGCGTAGGTGACTTCGGAGGCGACGGACGGTTTCACAG
>JAAALK010001591.1:0-52569 GCA_019279435.1 Zizania palustris
TTTTGGCATTGGTTTCGGCCTCATTTGGAGTCTCGAGCCGTCCTATGTGTTTGAAACAGTCCTGCGTGACAAAATTGGGCCGTGTTGGCCCATAGTCTGAGTCCGTTCGCCTTCTACTGAGTCTGTTCGCCTTCTACTGAGTCTGTTCGCCTTCTACTGAGTCTGTTCGCCTTCTACAGGCTATCCACGCCTTATATACTCACGCCCAAGAAGCTAGCGTCCTCTACACCCACTCACCAAAGCATGTCAAGTCGAAAGGGAGCAAGCGCGGTTCCCCCACGCTGGTCAGCCCGCACCGCCGGGGTCAAGCCCGCCGCGATCCCGACCCCGGCCCCTCGGTCTCTGCCGTTGCGCCGGTTGGGGCACCCTCCCTGTAGCAACCCATGCGCGGAAGGGACACCCGAGGCCGGAGGCCCTACCGGCATGCCTAAGCCGACCTCCGTCAACCTGGCGGGGTTGCCGGAGGAACCGCGGGAGCAGCACGCTCCAAGCGGGCCCCAGGTGGTGTCCCTTCGAACCGACTACGCCCGCTCACGGGACCCCGACACTGCCTCAGGAGGAAGCGGTAGCCAAGTCGACGCCCTGGCCACCGAGAACGCTCGGCTGAAGGCAGAACTGGCCTTGTGGTGCCAGGAGGCGTCGCTCCGCCCTCCGGAGCCCCTCCGCGCCGCGAAAGCTATGGCCGTGGCGCTGAGCGACGACGAAGATCCAGCGGACGAAGAGAAACCCGTCGTATGATGAGGAATCCCCCTTGTATCCGGATCTTCAGAGGGTGCGCTTCGGCTCGATGTTTCGCGCCGCCAAGCTTCCCAAGTACTCCGGGGACTCCGACCCTGGGGAGTTCTCCCGTTCCTACGCCCTGGCAATAGAAGCGTCCGGGGGGAGCCGGGACACCATGGCTAAATGCTTCCCCCTGGCGCTCGAAGGGATCGCCCTCTGATGGTTCTGGTCGCTCCGACCCGGGACCATTCATTCATGGGAGCAGCTGAGGAAGAAGTTCGTCAACAATTTCCAGGGGACCTTCGTGGCCCCCATGTCCACCGGGAGCCTCTTCCAAGTGAAGCAGCAGCCCGGGGAAACTTTGCGGTAGTACTCCCAGCGCTTCGCACACACCAAGGCCCAGATCAAGGGGCTCTCGGCTTCCTCCATCATCGATGTGGCCCGAGAAGGCGTAACCCATCCAGGCCTCCTCGACAAACTCCACCGGAAGCCCATCTCTTCGGTTGCACAACTCATGACGTACTTCGAGGAGTACGCCCGGTCCGAAGAGGGCCAGATGCGCCGGCAAGTGATGATAGTCCCCGTCCGGGCCCCGAGCGCCAGGACATATGAAGCCCCCCCGGACCCCAGCCGGGGCGCGCGCCACACTTCTGACTTCCGCCGCCATGAGCCCAGTCGGCAGGATTCCGTCCATCGGGACTCTCGACGGGGCCTGAAAGCTCCTTCGGGGGGGAAGTCCTCAGCATTACCCCCCCGAGCCCCCGCCAAGCATCTGCACACGCCCGGCGGAAGCCGCCCAGTCGGAACCAAGCCTTCCGCCCCGAGCGCCTTTCGGAGAAGCCTTCTACTGCAGCGTCCACGGCGAGAACCAGGAGCCACGACACCGACTCATGCCGGACCATACTCGCCCTTCGCAGCGACTACCTCGAGCACAATGCTGGTCGTGGCTCCATCCGACAGGGGGGTCCCTACCCCTCGCCCAGAAGCGGTCCAGGTAGTTGGGCGCCACGAGGAGCCAGAAGCCTTGACCCCAGGTCTCGGAGTTCGGCGGGGTCCCGGCCACCAAGCTCGAGGGTGCCCCGGATCGAGGAAAGCGTAGTTGTCCTCCCCATATCCGGAGGGGGAGCCCTGGGGGCTCTTTCCAAGCGGGCAGCGCCGAGACTACGTTCGGGAGGTCGGACATATCGGCACGTCCGGCCCCTCGACCCCTCCCGGAGTGGTGTCATGTCCCCATCACCTTCACCGCTGAAGATGCCTCCGGAGTCAAATTCCCGCACGCCGACCCCCTCGTCATTTTCAGCAGACATCGCTCGGAGCTGAGGTGCCGTCACATACTGGTCGACGGGGGGAGTTCCGCTGACATCATCTTCGTGCAGGCCTTCGATCAGCTGTGCCTGTCGCGCAAGCACCTACTGCCAGCTTCGCGCCCGCTCCAAGGCTTCGTAGGCCCCCCTCGGGGCCAGAGGCCCCCGGTCAAGGTGCGCATGCATCCAGCGAGCCCGGTCAAACTCCTCTCGACCCGTCGGAGAGAGGATTCAGGGCGGCCCTCAGCCTCCGGGTCCAGTCGCGCCTCCCTGCTTCGGAGCTCCTCCGTGTCCGTCAAAGAGTGCCGCACTGCGGCCAGACTCGGCACCTCAATGTAAGTTACACCCTTATGAACGTTATCGGAATTATCATATGCGCTTCCACCCTCTCTTAATGCAGGGCTCCTAAGAGGAAAGAAGTGAGGGGCTACTATTGGGGGAGATAATCCCGATGGCTGAAGGGGGGCCCACAAACAGGGGGTCCGAAGCATAGAGACGGAGGCCACCCTCCGAGAGAAGGATGCTGGAGGCCACCCTCTGAGAGAAGGATGTCGGAGGCCTCCCTCCGGCAGAAGGACACCGGAAGCCACCCTCCGGGAGAAGCATGCCAGAGGCTGCCCTCCGAGGGGGGATTGCCGGAGCTCCCCCTCGGTCCGCAGTAGCGAACCCAAGGGGAGTGCTGGCGGGAAAGGGACTGGACAAGTACACTGGGGGACAGGATCGCGACCCTGTGAAGCGTGTCGGGCGGCGTAGGCAGCGCCCGACACGGCTGATACGTTGCCAGAGTCAAATCTTCCTGTCTGTACTATGTATAGCCCGTTTTGTCTGTACTGTCGATCGACGGTTGACCGTGTATCCGTTGGTGGTCCAGAGGCGCTTGGCCCTCTGGACGGGGCGCCTTATAAATACCCCTCAACTGTAGTTGCAAGACACGGGCTCAAGGAGCATTGAATACATTACTCTCATTTCCACCAAGAAAACCTGCTGGTCCGATCCGTCGTTCCAACAATGACGATTCCAATTCAAGAGGGGGAGGATGATGAGGACATCACTTCACATGATACACACATGGAGCCTCCACCTACAATTCAATTACAAGGACCAATCACACGCGCCCGTGCCCGTCGCTTGAACCATGAGGTTAATTCTTTCCTTAGCAACTATGTTAATATTTGTTTGGATGGGATGCTACTGAATACTAGTGATATTTTGTTTCTTAGGAACATGGGAGATGGAATAGAAGAGTTGGAGTTGAAGACGGAGTCGCACGGATGATTTGAAGTCAAGAATTCGCTGGTTCGGACTACATCGACCACCATGCACCAAAATGGGCATAACTTCCTCATTCGAAGTCTGATTGGCGCATTCTTGGACTTTTTGGAAAGCTAAGGGGAAGATGGATCTTTTGGCGTTGGTTTCGCCTCAGTTGGAGTCTCGAGAAGTCCTGTGTGTTTGAAACAGTCCTGCGTGACAGAATTGGGCCATGTTGGCCCATAGTCTGAGTCCGTTCGCCTTCTACTGAGTCTGTTCGCCTTCTACTGTGTTTGTTCGCCTTCTACAGGCTGCCCACGCCTTATATACTCATGCCAGCCGCCTTTAGGGTCAGGTTTTGCTTTGTTTGCATCTACACTTGTGTGTTTAGATCCCGCCCCTTGCACCGGACCGATTGGCTGCTGCATAGGCGTTTGTGAAACCTCGCCTTTTCATCGTTTGTCTGTGATTTGGCATTCAACTTGTATCCTTCTTGTTCTTGCTTGTGTTCTTGGGTTCGCTTGAAGGAATTAGCCTTCGTGGCGAGGTCAATTGCGTCCTGCGTGGTTGATAACCAACGGAGACGGTGGTGTAGCGATTGCAAGGTTTTGATCCGCCGGACTGGAGCCTTAGATCGTCAACGTTGAGATTCTCCACCAATCAAAGTTATCCTTTACCTAGCGGAAGATCGGGACCAATCCCCCATTAGTATCTATAGATTCACCAGGCGCTTGCACAAACAGCTGATATTGTTGATTGTAAGTGCGTTGGCACCTAGCCTTAATCTGAATAGAGCCCTCGTGAAAAATAGTGAGTGTAGTCCAAATCTCCCTAGCTGTCCTAAGTTGTTGCACCCTATCAAACCCACTCTGACTCAAACTAATGAACAGTATGTTTCTAGCTTTGGAGTTAGAATTATGTTGATCTTTTTCTGTTTGAGAGGTTCGGGTTTCAGGGATGGAGTATTGTGAGTCCATAATCTCCCAAATTGCATTTCGTTGGCTTAACAAGTAAGCCTCCATGTGCACCTTCCAGTATGCAAAATCCGTCCCATCGAACAGAGGTATTTTACTAACTTTGTCCATGTCACCAATAGATCACAAAAACAGTTAAGGTTAACTAGTGATCTTAACCCACTCTGATACCAATTGTTGGACCGGAAACAGCGACCAGAGGGGGGTGAATGGGAGCTTTTTAAATTTCAGGCTAAAAATAGCCCTCTGTTTTTAAAACATTCTCTTGCGGAACAGGCTTCGAACACACCCTTTTGAGGTCTCGTTCGGAGGTATTTCATAGCTCTGAAACCAGGCTTCTGCAGGAGCAAAAGTTCGAAGTCAAGAAGACTTCGCACCACCCACAACACCAAAAACTCAATTCTGCTAAGTCAGTGCAGGCTCTGCACACTAGGTGCCTTCGAGCAGACTTCGCACCTCACCCTTCGCAAGAGATGTCTTCCCTCGGTGGACTTCGATCAGATACTCTGCACTAGCAACTGGTACTAGGCTTCGTATTCCAAAGGTCTAAACTCACACAGAACACACCGCGCTGATGACTTCGACAAGGGAAGAAAACATGCTTCGACTAAAAACCACTCAGTGCTTCGCTAGTAAATGGTGAGGGGTTACCTCAGTTTACACAGAGCGAACTCTCACAAAAAACACACTTCACACGTACTGATCACTCACACACATTTCCAAAAACAATTCAGTGCAATTAACTCGAACTAGGAAGAAGTGAAGCACAAAGAAATCAAAACATGCAATGCATGGTAGACGTACAAGTTCAAGCAGAAAATGAAAATAGAATCAAAGTTTCATTTCTTGAACAGGGAACACAAAATGAACTCACAGACTGAATACAAGATAATGGCGGTGTTGGGGGAAAATACTTCACCTTCAGGACTTAGAGATTGATAGACAAGATAACTTATCAGCTTCGAAGCTCCGAGCTTGTGCCCGAAGGTGGTGGAGCTACAAAGCTGAAGAGTGCCTCAATTTGCAATTCGAAGATACCCTCCGCAGGCTATGAAGCTCCAGTGGAAAACTGCAAGTCTGATAAGATGTTTGGCTTATCTACTTACCCCGAGTAGATTTTACCATTTTAACCATGTTTATGGTACCGAATAGTTTCCACTATGTCGGTTGTAATTGAGGGGTAAATAGGTCTTTTCCTTAGACTTTTTGCCTATAAATACCCCCCTTCTTACCCTATAATAGGCATCGAATACTCAGCTATTCAATACACAATTTCGGACTACTTAAGTTATTATCCAATTCAGAGGCTTGAGATAGTTCTCACACAAATTCACTGTTTGTTAGTTCTTAATCTTAAAGAACCTGTTAGCGTAATCTTTTACGCCAATAGTTGGCGCCATCCGTGGGGACCCTAGTTCTAAAAGCTAGTTCCCTACTGCTGACTGCACTTCGAAGAACACTTGCGGAGGGAGCTTCAGAGTCTCAAGATTCGGCGCACCCTTCGGTAAGGGGCTTCTCAGTGCGATTGGAAGGCCTTTCCTCGCCTTCCAAAACCAATCAGAGTCCTCGGTCTTCGGACCTCTTTTTCACTAGCTATGCCCCCCAAGCGGAGCCTATCCTCAGATCCTCCCCGAAGGTCCCCTCGGACCAATAGAGCAGGACCCTCAACTGTTCCAACAACCCCCGAAGGCGTCGCTGGACGTCGTGTACCTAGAGGCCCTCGGGCTGCTCCTACGGTGCTCCAAACCGATTATGCCAGTTCCCGAGACCCGGAGCTCCCCTCCGAAGGAGACGAATACCTTCCTGAGGACGAGGCTACTCAAGTAGTGTGACTTTAGGAGGAAGTGGCTAGGTGGAGGCAAGAGGCCGCTGATCGCCTCTGCTCCCAAGCTTCCACCTAGGTTCTAGAAGGGCCCCAAGACGGTGGTGCTCACAACCTTCCCGAAGCTATCCAAGTCCCGGAGGAGGCTGAGAACACATCTTTCGATGACAAGTGTCCGCTACATTCGGACTTGCAAAAGGTGCCCTTCGATCCTAGGTTCAAAGCCTCGAAGCTGCACAAGTACTCTAGTGGGTCTAACCCCGGAGAATTCGCTCGTTCATATGCCCTAGCGATAGAAGCAAGTGGAGGGGTGCGTAACACTATCACAAAGTGTTTTCCCCTCGGTCTCTAAGGAGTGGCTCTCTGATGGTTTTGGTCTTTGAAGCCAGGATCGATCAAATCCTGGGAGCAGCTGAAGAGGAAGTTTGTAAGCAACTTCCAAGGTAACTGTTGGCGTAAAAGATTACGCTAACAGGTTTCTGAAGCTTAGAAACTAACAAACGAAGTGTTTATGAAGTAAACTATTTTAAGCCTTTGAAGTGGATATTAGCTCAAAATAGTTCGAAGGTGTGTATTGAATAACTCAGTATTCAATGATGATTACAGGGTAAAACGGGGGGTATTTATAGGCCAAAACCTTAAGGAAAAGACTTGTTTACCCCTCTGTTACAACCGACATAGTGGAAACTATTCGGTGCCCTTGATAGGGCTAAAACGGTAAAAGACTAATCTAATGGGAAAAAGATAAGCCTTCCATCTTAGCTGGCAAGGAAACTCTCCGAAGAATGAACAATCGAAGATATACTCCGAACTAGAGTTCACCTCTAGCCTTCGAACTTGTTCTAGAACATAACCGGAGTTAGATGATGGAAACCTTCGATCAAGTCTCCTGTCTTTGCCTTGTTGCAGCAGTGATCCCGACGATGAAATATTTTCCCCCAATAGTAGCCCCTCGAATACGCTTCTCCGCTAGATCTGTAATGTTACGAGAGCAGTATACGCAAGAAAAATAATCATGCGTACGGGTTAACGGATGTACTCAACCTCCGAAATATATGAAGATTCAAAACTTCGAATTGATTCCTAAGGAAGTTAAATTCGAACAATCCCGGAATTAACTTTAGAAGTCAGAAAATCTTTTAGACTTAGAAGAAATAACCGTTGGTCTTTTCCTTCCAGCGGAAGTAACGCGGTTCATTAAGTTCACAAGGAGTAACGGACAAGAATGCGGAGAGGCAAATGTGAACGGTAAAAAATCATGGGCCTGGCCTATAAATAAAGGACCCAGACACTTCTCGAATACCTTCTTCACCGTCTTTGCGCAACCAATCTTTAGCCTCCAGTCTTTAGCTTTAGTAGTCAGTGCGAGCTCATGGCGAAAACTAGTTTCAAGGCTCCTGGGGCGACTCCGGCCTTATCCCGGTAGCAAGCTGCGGTTGCGGCGGTGGCAGCAATAGCAACGGCACCAGCAACGGCAGCGACTTCGGTGGTGGTAGCACCAGCAGTGACGACGACTTCGGTGACGGCGGCCCCAGTGGGGAATCCTCAACAGATTGGCCCCATGATCTCCTCCCTGCTTCTACAAAGTATCCGGACCAGTCTTACAAACTGGGGCCTTCTACTTGCAAAAGGGAGACGATCGCAGCAACAGTAGAGGGGAAGATTAGCTTGGAAGTCATCATCAGGAAACCTGGAAAGGAGGTCATCCCTTCTCCAAGGCCAGGAGAAGTCGTGGTCTTCGAAGCCTTCTTCGAAGCAGGATTAGGACTCCCAGCAGCGGACTTCCTGTCAGAGGTATTGGATCTATTTCATGTGACTCTTCCTCAACTATCTCCAAATGCCATAGCGCACTTAGCCATCTTCGAATGGGCGCTACGAGCTGAAGGCTGCGAAGGGAGAGAAGAAATTTTCGCAACATTGCACAGAGCATCTTGCCAACCAAAGACTTACCTAGGCTCCGGAGGGGAGAAGATTGTGGTAGCCTTTGGCAGTATCAACTTCAGACTTCGGGACGAATTTAAACTAAGATTTCCAGCGAAGGCCATCAACGCCAGATGGTACACAGATTGGATTCTCCTGTGGTTCTATGCCAAAGTTGGAGCAGGCAGTCGTCTGGCTGGACCTCTACAAGAAATTTACTTCCAAAGAGAAGCCCAAGTTCACCCAAACCCCGGCCAGCTTGAAGCTCGCCTTAGCCTGCTCCAAAGGGTTAGTCACCGCATGAGCATGCGGGACTTAGCAGAGGAGTTCATCGGCTTCAAATTCCACCTCTGATGGCCAACTGGCCTATCATCTTCGAAGAAGACCCGGAACGTGGACTCCGAAAAATTTCTTCGAACTCAAGCCCTGTAGGTAACTTCGAAAAACAACATGTTTTATATATGATTGTATGACGAAATGACTAATGCCAACTTATCTTTAGCTTCTCAAGCCCCTATGACTTCGGAGCAAGTTGTTCGAGCTTCGGAGAAGATTCTGGGAGTTCCAACTCCGACCGAAAGGAGTGGAGGACAAAGCTAATGGGTAGCTGGGAGCGGCTCAACCGAGTATGGGGTGTACTCGAAGTTGCTCCTCCTCCTCTTCCAGACTGGGTACCTTCAGAGCAAGGGCCGAAGAAGAGGAAAGCGGATGCCGAGACTTTGGCTCCAGCTAAGACCCCAGTGAAAAGGTAGCCCGAAAGCCAAAAAATGTGGCGCCTTCAAGCCCGGTGGCTTCGCCCTCTGATTCATCTGAAGATGAGGGAGTTAGAGAAATGCAGAGGGCTCTCATGAACCTGATTACCAAAGATGAAACCCAGGTGAATGTAAACACTGGCGACGCAGCAAGCATTCCAGATGTTCCAGGTAGCTCCGGACAGCCTAGGACCTCAAACATCCACCCAGACTTGCCGCAATAAGAAGCCCCTATAACTGAAGGCGGAGTCGAAGTTACTATTGAGCAAGCTTTGATTTCGGACGAAGTGGTAGTTGTAGCCTCCATGTGCACCTTCCAGTATGCAAAATCCGTCCCATCGAACAGAGGTATTTTACTAACTTTGTCCATGTCACCAATAGATCACAAAAACAGTTAAGGTTAACTAGTGATCTTAACCCACTCTGATACCAATTGTTGGACCGGAAACAGCGACCAGAGGGGGGTGAATGGGAGCTTTTTAAATTTCAGGCTAAAAATAGCCCTCTGTTTTTAAAACATTCTCTTGCGGAACAGGCTTCGAACACACCCTTTTGAGGTCTCGTTCGGAGGTATTTCATAGCTCTGAAACCAGGCTTCTGCAGGAGCAAAAGTTCGAAGTCAAGAAGACTTCGCACCACCCACAACACCAAAAACTCAATTCTGCTAAGTCAGTGCAGGCTCTGCACACTAGGTGCCTTCGAGCAGACTTCGCACCTCACCCTTCGCAAGAGATGTCTTCCCTCGGTGGACTTCGATCAGATACTCTGCACTAGCAACTGGTACTAGGCTTCGTATTCCAAAGGTCTAAACTCACACAGAACACACCGCGCTGATGACTTCGACAAGGGAAGAAAACATGCTTCGACTAAAAACCACTCAGTGCTTCGCTAGTAAATGGTGAGGGGTTACCTCAGTTTACACAGAGCGAACTCTCACAAAAACACACTTCACACGTACTGATCACTCACACACTTCTCCAAAAACAATTCAGTGCAATTAACTCGAACTAGGAAGAAGTGAAGCACAAAGAAATCAAAACATGCAATGCATGGCAGACGTACAAGTTCAAGCAGAAAATGAAAATAGAATCAAAGTTTCATTTCTTGAACAGGGAACACAAAATGAACTCACAGACTGAATACAAGATAATGGCGGTGTTGGGGGAAAATACTTCACCTTCAGGACTTAGAGATTGATAGACAAGATAACTTATCAGCTTCGAAGCTCCGAGCTTGTGCCCGAAGGTGGTGGAGCTACAAAGCTGAAGAGTGCCTCAATTTGCAATTCGAAGATACCCTCCGCAGGCTATGAAGCTCCAGTGGAAAACTGCAAGTCTGATAAGATGTTTGGCTTATCTACTTACCCCGAGTAGATTTTACCATTTTAACCCTGTTTATGGTACCGAATAGTTTCCACTATGTCGGTTGTAATTGAGGGGTAAATAGGTCTTTTCCTTAGACTTTTTGCCTATAAATACCCCCCTTCTTACCCTATAATAGGCATCGAATACTCAGCTATTCAATACACAATTTCGGACTACTTAAGTTATTATCCAATTCAGAGGCTTGAGATAGTTCTCACACAAATTCACTGTTTGTTAGTTCTTAATCTTAAAGAACCTGTTAGCGTAATCTTTTACGCCAATAGTTGGCGCCATCCGTGGGGACCCTAGTTCTAAAAGCTAGTTCCCTACTGCTGACTGCACTTCGAAGAACACTTGCGGAGGGAGCTTCAGAGTCTCAAGATTCGGCGCACCCTTCGGTAAGGGGCTTCTCAGTGCGATTGGAAGGCCTTTCCTCGCCTTCCAAAACCAATCAGAGTCCTCGGTCTTCGGACCTCTTTTTCACTAGCTATGCCCCCCAAGCGGAGCCTATCCTCAGATCCTCCCCGAAGGTCCCCTCGGACCAATAGAGCAGGACCCTCAACTGTTCCAACAACCCCCGAAGGCGTCGCTGGACGTCGTGTACCTAGAGGCCCTCGGGCTGCTCCTACGGTGCTCCAAACCGATTATGCCAGTTCCCGAGACCCGGAGCTCCCCTCCGAAGGAGACGAATACCTTCCTGAGGACGAGGCTACTCAAGTAGTGTGACTTTAGGAGGAAGTGGCTAGGTGGAGGCAAGAGGCCGCTGATCGCCTCTGCTCCCAAGCTTCCACCTAGGTTCTAGAAGGGCCCCAAGACGGTGGTGCTCACAACCTTCCCGAAGCTATCCAAGTCCCGGAGGAGGCTGAGAACACATCTTTCGATGACAAGTGTCCGCTACATTCGGACTTGCAAAAGGTGCCCTTCGATCCTAGGTTCAAAGCCTCGAAGCTGCACAAGTACTCTAGTGGGTCTAACCCCGGAGAATTCGCTCGTTCATATGCCCTAGCGATAGAAGCAAGTGGAGGGGTGCGTAACACTATCACAAAGTGTTTTCCCCTCGGTCTCTAAGGAGTGGCTCTCTGATGGTTTTGGTCTTTGAAGCCAGGATCGATCAAATCCTGGGAGCAGCTGAAGAGGAAGTTTGTAAGCAACTTCCAAGGTAACTGTTGGCGTAAAAGATTACGCTAACAGGTTTCTGAAGCTTAGAAACTAACAAACGAAGTGTTTATGAAGTAAACTATTTTAAGCCTTTGAAGTGGATATTAGCTCAAAATAGTTCGAAGGTGTGTATTGAATAACTCAGTATTCAATGATGATTACAGGGTAAAACGGGGGGTATTTATAGGCCAAAACCTTAAGGAAAAGACTTGTTTACCCCTCTGTTACAACCGACATAGTGGAAACTATTCGGTGCCCTTGATAGGGCTAAAACGGTAAAAGACTAATCTAATGGGAAAAAGATAAGCCTTCCATCTTAGCTGGCAAGGAAACTCTCCGAAGAATGAACAATCGAAGATATACTCCGAACTAGAGTTCACCTCTAGCCTTCGAACTTGTTATAGAACATAACCGGAGTTAGATGATGGAAACCTTCGATCAAGTCTCCTGTCTTTGCCTTGTTGCAGCAGTGATCCCGACGATGAAATATTTTCCCCCAATAGTAGCCCCTCGAATACGCTTCTCCGCTAGATCTGTAATGTTACGAGAGCAGTATACGCAAGAAAAATAATCATGCGTAGGGGTTAACGGATGTACTCAACCTCCGAAATATATGAAGATTCAAAACTTCGAATTGATTCCTAAGGAAGTTACATTCGAACAATCCCGGAATTAACTTTAGAAGTCAGAAAATCTTTTAGACTTAGAAGAAATAACCGTTGGTCTTTTCCTTCCAGCGGAAGTAACGCGGTTCATTAAGTTCACAAGGAGTAACGGACAAGAATGCGAAGAGGCAAATGTGAACGGTAAAAAATCATGGGCCTGGCCTATAAATAAAGGACCCAGACACTTCTCGAATACCTTCTTCACCGTCTTTGCGCAACCAATCTTTAGCCTCCAGTCTTTAGCTTTAGTAGTCAGTGCGAGCTCATGGCGAAAACTAGTTTCAAGGCTCCTGGGGCGACTCCGGCCTTATCCCGGTAGCAAGCTGCGGTTGCGGCGGTGGCAGCAATAGCAACGGCACCAGCAACGGCAGCGACTTCGGTGGTGGTAGCACCAGCAGTGACGACGACTTCGGTGACGGCGGCCCCAGTGGGGAATCCTCAACAGATTGGCCCCATGATCTCCTCCCTGCTTCTACAAAGTATCCGGACCAGTCTTACAAACTGGGGCCTTCTACTTGCAAAAGGGAGACGATCGCAGCAACAGTAGAGGGGAAGATTAGCTTGGAAGTCATCATCAGGAAACCTGGAAAGGAGGTCATCCCTTCTCCAAGGCCAGGAGAAGTCGTGGTCTTCGAAGCCTTCTTCGAAGCAGGATTAGGACTCCCAGCAGCGGACTTCCTGTCAGAGGTATTGGATCTATTTCATGTGACTCTTCCTCAACTATCTCCAAATGCCATAGCGCACTTAGCCATCTTCGAATGGGCGCTACGAGCTGAAGGCTGCGAAGGGAGAGAAGAAATTTTCGCAACATTGCACAGAGCATCTTGCCAACCAAAGACTTACCTAGGCTCCGGAGGGGAGAAGATTGTGGTAGCCTTTGGCAGTATCAACTTCAGACTTCGGGACGAATTTAAACTAAGATTTCCAGCGAAGGCCATCAACGCCAGATGGTACACAGATTGGATTCTCCTGTGGTTCTATGCCAAAGTTGGAGCAGGCAGTCGTCTGGCCGGACCTCTACAAGAAATTTACTTCCAAAGAGAAGCCCAAGTTCACCCAAACCCCGGCCAGCTTGAAGCTCGCCTTAGCCTGCTCCAAAGGGTTAGTCACCGCATGAGCATGCGGGACTTAGCAGAGGAGTTCATCGGCTTCAAATTCCACCTCTGATGGCCAACTGGCCTATCATCTTCGAAGAAGACCCGGAACGTGGACTCCGAAAAATTTCTTCGAACTCAAGCCCTGTAGGTAACTTCGAAAAACAACATGTTTTATATATGATTGTATGACGAAATGACTAATGCCAACTTATCTTTAGCTTCTCAAGCCCCTATGACTTCGGAGCAAGTTGTTCGAGCTTCGGAGAAGATTCTGGGAGTTCCAACTCCGACCGAAAGGAGTGGAGGACAAAGATAATGGGTAGCTGGGAGCGGCTCAACCGAGTATGGGGTGTACTCGAAGTTGCTCCTCCTCCTCTTCCAGACTGGGTACCTTCAGAGCAAGGGCCGAAGAAGAGGAAAGCGGATGCCGAGACTTTGGCTCCAGCTAAGACCCCAGCGAAAAGGTAGCCCGAAAGCCAAAAAATGTGGCGCCTTCAAGCCCGGTGGCTTCGCCCTCCGATTCATCTGAAGATGAGGGAGTTAGAGAAATGCAGAGGGCTCTCATGAACCTGATTACCGAAGATGAAACCCAGGTGAATGTAAACACTGGCGACACAGCAAGCATTCCAGATGTTCCAGGTAGCTCCGGACAGCCTAGGACCTCAAACATCCACCCAGACTTGCCGCAATAAGAAGCCCCTATAACTGAAGGCGGAGTCGAAGTTACTATTGAGCAAGCTTTGATTTCGGACGAAGTGGTAGTTGTAGCTCCAAGAGAGGCTTCTACAGCCAACCCTTTGGTTCAAGACTTCGAGTCCGATGATTACTTCGAAGTGGCTTTTGACCCTCCGAGTAGACCTGTACTTATCCGCCGACAGACTTTTGGAGGTAAACTTCACTTGAACCATCTGTTTCTTTTTCCTGCAAAATTATGCAATATATAATACCTTTGTCTTGGCAGGGTTCGCTCCTATGGAGGTGACTCCTCCCGAAGATATGGCTCCCGGGACTTCAACATCTCTGGGGTCGATTACAGCAGTCGCACAAATGGGGCCTGGAAAAGGTAAAGGCAAAATGGACCCCTTTCCTGCTCCGAACTCAGGATTAACTCCGTCTGAATCAACAGATGGGGGTCAATCTACGGAGGGGGGCCAGTACACCGAGGTCTCCGGCGATGCAGCACAGCGCTGCAACCCTTCGCCAAACGAAGATGATCAAAGCGATCTGTCCATGATCCCCCTCCTAGCTCCTTTTCTGAAGCGAAGGACCGGACTTCGAGCCCTGCTCGAGCCTTTGGATTGAGCTAACCATGAAGTTGGGGAGACGGACTTAGTAGCCATACTTAGCGAGGCTGAGGGCTCAGAGCTGAACGCAGCCTTAGAACGGGCAGCATACCAGGTACGAAGTATCTGCAAAACAAGATTAATTTCAACTTATGAATAATTCTTCACCTTGCTTTTTCTCTTCGCAGCAAATAGTCTTGGCTCAAGCTGCAGCCGTCTCGAATGAACGAGGAAGCCTTCGTCTTCAGGAGAGGATTACTACTCTCCAGAGGAGTCTTGAAGGTTTTGAAGTTCGAATTTCCAGTTTAGACGAGATGGTTGCAGTGGAAAGGAGGGCCAGACTTGGTCTGGAAGCTACAAATAAAAGCTCGAAGCCAAACAAATCATGCTTCAGTCTGAAATAGAGAAAATGCGAGCAAAGCATGCCACGGCAGGGGCTGAGCTGGTTAATCTTCAAGAGGAGAAGGCTAAAGCCACGGAGGAAGCCAACAACGTACTTAGTCAGAAGAACTCTTTGGCTATGGTAGATGAGCTAACTTCGTCAAATGATGATTTGATTGAAGATAAGGTATAGTCGGAGAAGGTAGCAGCGGAGGTCATGAACAACCTTTTAAGTGTTCTAGAGTACTTCGGTACTCTTTTGACACTACCTTCGAGTGACAACGTCCCCTTGCTGCGATGGCTAAAAATGATCCAAGGAGCAGCGAAGATGATAAAGACAGTAGGTATTCGGTATGGAGAAATCTCCGGCCAAGTAGCTACTCTCGGAGTACTTTGCTACTACGAAGATCTAGGGCTATCAATAGCACCAGATTTGGGGGCTGCTCCCATTACCTTCAACGACAACCAACTGCTCAACCCTTCCGAAGATGTGGTCGTAGCTTGGAAAGCCTTCCAAACTTCATGGAGAGCCGAAGGTCGATCAGCGATCAAGGCTTGGATCGATGAAGGGTATCGCCAAAAACAAGCTCAGTCTCAAGCTTCGAGCAGCCAGCCTCCACCGGACCCGCAGGTTTAGTCTTGTTTGCGGGTCCGAATATGTAAAAATTATGCTCTCATATATTATGAATGAAAACTTATTTATCATGTTTTTAGGCTTCTCAACCTCATACGGATGATGTCGAAGTATTAAATGTTACCAAAGAACTCCGCCTGCTATGGGCTACCTTCGATCTTTTAAAACTTCACAAATGACCTCGATTTTTGATTCCTCGAGAAAGCTCCGGTGCAATTGCGCCCAAAATATGTAAAGATATATTATCTTATATTAAAGAGGAAGAAAAAGAAGTTAACTTGGAAACTTCATCTTCTGAAGACATTGAATGGTCTGAAGACGAGGATATTGCTGAAGAACAAGGAAAGAAGCCTAAAGAACTTCAAAACTGGGAAAGAAGTCCCGAGCGACTTCGAACATGGGCTGAACATCAACAGGAACAAAAAGATTTTCGAGCTTCGAAGCGAGGGAGAAGAGCTAAACGTAAAGTTATCAGGACTCCCGGCTCTGGAACTTGTAGTTCCGGCATTAGTAATAGCTCTAGAGATCGAAGGGGTCTTCGATTCCTTCTTGGAATAGATACAAATTTTTCATGATGTAATGTAATCTGTTCAAATAATAAAGATTGATTTTTAAAATTGTCTCCCTACTTCCTAGCCCCTCTTTGGGCGCAAGCAACTTCGAAGTGTACTCGAAGATGGTTAGGCACAAAGAAAATACTTAGGAGTACAATTTGGGAGGCTCGGAGCCCCTCAGCAACTTAAAGATTAATTGAAATCTTAAAAAACGTCTTCGACTACTTGGAGTCTAAAAACTAGTAACATAGTACCTTTTGTTTGAAAGAAGTCACTCCGGATTAATTTCTCGGACATCTTGGCATTCAAAACGATTAGTCACTTTGGACTCTTTTTACATATATTCGAAGCTTATCAGCTCAAAATCTGTTTTGTTTTGGCCTCCTTCAGCTCTTTTTGCGAATGCTATCAAACTGGTGGTTTGGAATTCGTAGTGGTCTCTTTGGACTCTTTTCACGGATGCTTTCAAGTCGGATCTTGGAATCCGCATTATTTGGTCTCCTTCGACTCTTTTTATGGATGCTTTCAAGCCGGTGGCTTGGAATCCGTTTTTCAGTGATTTTCCCACCTCGTCGGAAGCTTCGAACCAGTGGTTCGAAGTCCGAAAAATTGGTTAAATTAATGACACTTCCCTCCTAGCCAACTTCATTCTTCTAGTGCGTCCACTAGAAGTAGGAAGTGTTTGAGAGGTAGGCATTATCTGAACCATGAGCTTTATTAATTCAGAAGGTGTTTACAAATAATTACAAAGAGCCTCTATGAGAAATATCGCTTTAAGTGCTCCGCATGCCATGTATGCATTAACTCTTCGCCTTCTAAATTAGCTAACTTAAAAGAACCAGGGCGTCCTGAGTAGAGAATTATATATGGACATTCCCACTTATTCCCTAACTTCCCTCGTGCTATAACGCTTTGCAAAACCAGATGACCCGGCTTAAGTTCATTAAGCTTAACCTTCGGGTCAAACCAAGTCTTCATCTGCTGCTGATATTTTGACAAATTGGTGATAGCTCGAAGTCTTGTTTCTTCTGTTAAATCAAGCGAAGTTTGCCTTTCTACTTCTATTTCCGGTTCGGTGCTGCGAAGGGATCCTCCTTTAAGCTCTGTTGGCGTCATAGCTTCATCTCTGAATAATAGTCTGAAAGGAGTGAAACCTGTGGACCTTGTTTGAGTCGTCCGAATGGACCATAAAATCTTCGGGAGCTCCTCGGTCCACAGTCCTTTTGCCATTCCGATGTTGGGGGAATAGTTTTCCCTTGAACAGGGGCCAAATGACATCAGCCTCCGACAGCCTTCGGCCCGGAGCCCAACACTATCGAAGCCTGTTCCTTTCTGAAGAAACTACCCCTCAGAGCCCTCTGGAGCGAAGCCCCTTGGAGCCCTCGGGAGCGAAGCCCCTCAGAGCCCTCCGGAGCGAAGACCTCAAGATTCCTTGAAGATTGCCAGAAGCTATGTCTCAGGCTAACCTCGAAGCTAGCCTCCAGGCCTTGTTCGGAGTTAGCCTTCGAGCCTTTTTCGTAGTTAGCCTTTGAACTCCCTTCGGAGCTCCTCAGAGCTAGTCTCCAGACCCTCTCCAGTCAATTCGAAGCCAAGTCTCCATGACCCTAGTTCAGAGCCCAGTTCGGAGTCCAGTTCGGAGTCCAGTTCAGGGTATACTTCGAAGCCCACTTCGGAGTGTACTTTGAAGCCTCCCCCGCAGCCTCTGCCTGAAGAGCTCCGGCCTCTGCTCTGAACCCAGAAAATATCTGTACCTCACTACAGTGTAGAAGCCATACCAGGGGCCCCTCCGCCCCTAGTATGTCGTTTAGCTGGTCAAAGATGTTACGTTGTCTGACATGTCTATAAAGATGTAAAGCACTTTGTACAGTAGCTAGATCCTTTTCCTCTTTTTGCCCCTATGAGCCTAGGACTTATAGAGGGCATTCTGGTCTTTTCATTTGGCCTACGTGCCTATAAAGCAGGGCCAAGCCCTTTTAACAGGATAGCCTCTCCAAGGGCCGTGAAACCCTGGAGGTCACTGCACCAAACCAAGGCATATCATGCCAAATCCACCACAAACTGGACGTAGGGCTATTATCCCCTAGGAGAGGTCCGAACCAGTATAAATACTTTCTCCCTCTGAGAGAACCCTTCGAGGTTCATTTTTACACACCATATACACACATACAAAATATGTGTTGTAGCTAACACAATTGCAACAACAGTTGGCGCCGTCCGTGGGGACCTTAGTACTAAAAGCTAAGTTCTGTGCCACTCCCTACAATTCGAAGTGCGCTTGAGGGGGGAGCTTCGAAGCTTTCTTGCTTCGCGCACCCCTCGGCATGGGGCTTCGGGTACAGTTCGAAGGTCATCTTCGCCTTCCCCCATCCTTTGTGTTTCGGAGCTCACCCTCCAGCAAGGGGCTCCGCTTCGTGTGTCGAAGGCCGTCAAAGCGCCAGGGGCTATGAGGCAAGCTTTCACCCACTTTACGAGGTATGTACACTGTCCGAAGTACCACTTCGATGTACAATTTTGTAATTACTTTAGTATAAAATCGAAGCCCTGCTTCGCCTTAATGTCGAAGCCCTGCTTTGCCTTTAAGGCAAACTTTTTCTCCATCTCGTTAAAAGCCGAAGCCTTGCTTCAGCTTGTTTAAAATTCAAAGCCTTGCTTCGCTTTACAAAATCCGGAGCATCCCTCCGAAGGCTACACAGTGCCTCCGGGCCCGTAGCAGTAACAGGGACTCCGGGCCATCGTCCCGATGTGTCCAGGGATTCCGGTTCCGTACCCGAAGCATCCCAGGGTCGAAGGTTACCCAGAGTCGAAGGTGGCTCGGAGCCGAAGGTGGCTCACATTATCACAGGTTCGGTGAATCCACACCAAATATCCATTTTCATTGCAGAATCAAGCTCAGAAGCCTTGCTTCGCGTGTCAAAATCTAATATACGCCTAAGCATGTCGAAGTCATGCTTCGCCTAAAATCTAAGTGCATTTCGGAGCCTTGCTCGCGCACACCATCCAAATCCAAGCATGCTGAAGCATGCTTCGCTTAATTTGGCTACCCTGAAGCCTTGCTTAGCTCCAAATTAACGCATTCGAAGCCCAAAAAAGGCCTTCGCTCGATGTGTTATAAGCATCTGAAGCCGCCAAAAGGCGCACCCCTTTGTATTTTTTATTGCCCACACCAGCAACGACTAAGTCCCTAGCTGCCACGAGCAAGGGGGGAAGCATGTATGCGAAGTGTGCGATTATAATATGCGGTACGAGTGTGACAAGCTAAAAAACGTTCGAAGCCATCAAACAATGCGAAGCATGCACACGAAGTATGCAAATACAATAAACTCCATTCATTGAATGATAATTGAGAAGTATGTTACAAATATACTTCGGAAACAAAACTACGAGTAGTCTGTATCTAAGCCTAAGAAAAAGCGAGTTCGAGGCCCCAGCCCTCGCTTGCCCTTCTTTCGGCCAGGGCCCCCTCGGCTGGACGAAGCCTCATCGGAGCCTGCTCTCCCATGACCGGTTTGTCCATGCCCCGGAGCCCGCAGACCTCGCATTCCACTTTGCAGGTCGCCCCAAGTCTGTGAGGCAGGCGGCGCCGTGTCGAAGGTAGAGAAGTCCAAAGCTTCGTCAACTGCCAAAGCCGTTCGCGAATGCAAGGATGAAAGACTCCAAAGGGACTATGTCTTAACGATGGCCAACAGATCTTGAACTACTTCGGTGATGGCTTCGCCGTTAGGCCCCCTCGGAAGTTTAAACCGAGAGGTGCCTTCGGACCTAGCTACCTCGAGGACCGCCCAACCCTAACGAAGTTCTTTAGAATCCTAAAGTACTTCGAAGTCAACATTCGGAGGCAGAGCCTGGGCAGGTATAAAGCACCCCATTTATATTAATAAACTGATAAGTTTTACAAGCCTACAGCTAAGAATTACAAGGAGCCTAAGGAGATCTACACCTTCGGAGGTGGAGGTGACGACATCAAAGGCTGATTTGGCGAAGCAAGCGCTTTGGCTCGTCGAAGGCGGAGGGTCTTCTGAAGCTCGAGGAGTGCTTCGCAGCCTTGGTCCTTCCAAGGCTCCTGATGTCGCCGCCAAGCTCCGCAGACGCCAGCCGGAGGTGTCACCAAGTGCTGGCCTCCGAAGGCCACCAAAGTCGCGGAGGTTGCTGCTTCGAGGTGGTTGCACCCCACGTCATGAAGCATTTGGAACACTCCTTGACCCGCCACTCGGCCGGCCATCAAGGCGAAGCCCTTCAGAGACTGCTCCGCTGTCGAAGCCACCACCTTCAAGAATGTGGCGCGGTCCCCAATTGGATACTGATCGCCGAAGTCCGGAGCCCAACATTCGGTCCCTATTTGTTGTAGGACCTCGGTCAGGCTCAGAGTTGCTTCGTCAATGTTTCCAACGACAAAGTTCTCAAGTGACTGAGCCCATTGGCGGAGTTCGGATTTCTCCTTTGCCAGCTGGGCTTCAGCATCCCTTGCAACCTGAAGCTCCACTCGGAGCATGTCGGTCTCCGAAGCCAAGGCTTCCCTAGCCTTGTCGATCTCGGCCCTCGTCGTCTTGGCCTTCGCCCTCGCTGCCTCGGCTGAAGCTTCGGCCGGCCTTCGCTTCTCGGCTTCCACCGAGACTTCGCGTTGGAGGGCCTCCTTCTCCTCCGCCAAGCGTGTCATCCACCTGTCCGCAGAAGTCGAAGCTGCTGCGTTCAGCGCGAAGTCCTGGAAGAATTCAAGAAATCATAAGTGTTGATCGAAGACGAAGGTAGTACTTGAAGGCCTCGGTGCAGACTTCGCTCACCTGGATAAGGGCTTCGTTCGCGTTGATGAAGAGTTCCAGGGGATTCGAGCGGCTGAGTTGAGCCACCAAGCCCCCTGCCTCCACAGCTGCGCAGCCCTCATGGAAGTTGTTGATGGCCGCCTCCGTCACGGCCCCCTTCTGCCGAAGAGGCTGGACAATGTCCTCCGCCACAACAGCCTGCGTAGGCTTCGGCAAGGCCGGACTTTGATCCACCACCTCGACTTCTTCGTCCTGTCGAAGGTCCCCTTCGTCGCGGTCGCTGCCTCTGTCTTCTTCAGACGAGGAGATAGTCAGACTCCGAGCTGCTGCTGCTGCCGGAGGCCTCCGCTGGCTTCGGCACAGTAGGCCTCGCACCGGCATCATCTTCTGCAAAAGAGTTCAAGTCAAAACCCGCATATCAAAGAGAAGCATGTTTGAAGTGGTTACCTTCGTCAGAAATTTCTTCGAAGGTAGAGGGGTCAACAAGCACCCCCTAGTCCCTTCGCCGCGAAGCTGGCGCGTCGGCCTCCGCGCTCGGAGCCGTCGACATCGAGGCCTTTGCTACCTCCTTGGCAGCAGCAGCACTTGTGGGCTCCACCGCTGTTTGAGGATCCGCGGCTGCTGCCTCCTCCGTAGTAGAGGCTTCGGTCGCAGGGACCTCTGGACGAGCCCTCGATGTTTCGAGCTCATCATCATCCCTCTCTTCCTCTTAGCGCTGGTTGTCGAAGCTGCGAGGTGGGAGAAGTCCGGCAGAGATGGGACCTCTTCGTAGCCGAGCAGGGTCCACACCCTGTTCCAGTGCTCCCAAGACCCCACCGAAGCAAGCCGCTGGGCTTGCTCCTCAGGTGTCGGAGCCCCAACAACACGCTCCACCGCCGCGATGGCCTGCTCCGAAGTCCTCACTTCATGATGGGCTTTATAAAAATTCAAGTTAGAGTAAAGTTTTTGCGAAGTATGAAAGTGGAAAGGTTTCGAAGTCTTACCAAGGCGTTCAAATGCCAACTCGTTTAGGCCCCCTCGGGCCGAAGCTTTGAAGAGACCCTCCGGCCAAGAGCCCGCAAGGGGGCTGAGCTGGAGGGTGATGAACTCCTCCGCGAGGTCTCTCATGCTCATCTTCGCGGCAACCCTCCGAAGGAGAGAAATCCTCGAGCGAAGGGTGTCCGGGCTGGTCTTCACCACCCCTTCGCGCCGATATGAGATAAGGGCATTGGTACTCCGAAGGGGAGAGTTCGCGCCGACGGAGGCAGTAGAACCACTCTTGATCCCACTTCGAGTACCATTTGCTGTTGGCGGCCCTCGCCAGGAAGGCATCTTGGTACTCCCGCCGAAGCTAGAAGTTGGCACTTCCGAAGGCTAGAGCCCTCTTGACGCGGTCTGTACCTTCCCTTGGCTTCGGCTGGCAGTTGGCGTCGTGGAGGGCGACGAAGACGTCTGCGCGGCCCTGGCAACCTTCGGCCCTCATGGCCCACTCAAAGACAGCAATCCTCACCACGGCGTTGGACGAAAGTTGAGGAAGTTCGAGGTTGTAAGCCTTCAGGACTTTGCTCAACATCCCCACTGCTGGCAGCCCGAGGCCAGCTTCGAAGAAGGCTTCGAACAGCACCACTTCATCAGCCCGAGGTTTTGGTATAGCCTCTGACTTCTCCGGGACTCTGAGTTGGATCTTCGCTGCAATCCTCCCTTCGCAGGCCCTCCGGACTGACTCCTCTGTGGAAATCGAGGCCCTCATCTCTAGTGTTTGCTCGAACTTGTCAGGGTGGCGTCCGAAGGTCCCTCGGCCCCAACCGCCTCGCGGCGGGCTTCACTACCGCAGTGGCCGCTGCCTGCAGTTGGGCGGAGCTCGAGCTCGGGCCCAAGGCCAAAGCCTTCGAAGCAGCCTTCTTCGGCATTTTGTGGGGCTTCGGAGCTAAGGGGCTAAGGCTAGCGAGTGGTGCTTCACGCAAAGCTAAGGAAGAGATCAGAGCGAAGGGTGCAAGGCAGTTGAGAAGGAATCAAATGAGAAGCGTGCCGAAGCTGTGTGCGGTAAACCCCTATTTATAGGCGGTAAGAATCTCGACTAGCAGGTAACGGTAGATTTTATAGCCGTTACGGAGTCAGATGATCTCCCCGAGGCCATTCTGACAGCTGACGCAGGCAGTTATCGCCTGCGCAATTCGAAGCCGCCTTCGGTCCAAGCTCCGAAGGCCTGTTTTCCCTGAAGTTGTATTTTTCTGTCATTTGTCCCAAGGGCGCGCACACCCCATCGTCCCGAAGGCCTGCACGCGAGGGGCTACTGTTGGGGTAATAGTTTTCCCTTGAACAGGGGCCAAATGACGTCAGCCTCCAATATCCTTTGGCCTAGAGCCCAACACTGTCGAAGCCTGTTCCTTTCTGAAGAAACTGCCCCTCGGAGCCCTCGGGAGCGAAGCCCCTCGGAGCCCTCTGGAGCGAAGACCTCAAGATTCCTTGAAGATTGCCAGAAGTTAAGTCTCAGGCTAACCTCGAAGCTAGCCTCCGGGCCCTGTTCAGAGTTAGCCTTCGAGCCTTGTTCGGAGTTAGCCTTCAAACTCCCTTCAGAGCTCCTCAGAGATAGTCTTCGGACCCTCTCCAGTCAATTCGAAGCCATGTTTCCAAGACCCCAGTTCGAATCACAGTTCGGAGCCTAGTTCGGAGTCCAGTTCGGGGTATACATCGAAGCCCACTTCGGAGTGTACTTAGAAGCCTCCCCCGCAGCCTCCGCCTGATGAGCTCCGGCCTCTGCTCCGAACCCAGAAAATATTTGTACCTCGCTACAGTGTAGAAGCCATACCAGGGGCCCCTCCGCCCCTAGTATGTCTTTTAGCTGGTCAAAGATGTGACGTTGTCTGACACGTCTATAAAGCTGTAAAGCACTTTGTACAGTAGCTATCTCCTTTCCCCCTTTTTGCCCCTATGAGCCTAGGACTTCTAGATGGCATTCTGGTCTTTTCCTTTGGCCTGCGTGCCTATAAAAGCAGGGCCAAGCCCTTGTAACAGGATAGCCTCTCCAAGAGTCGTGAAACTCTGGAGGTCACTACACCACACCAAGGCATATCATGCCAAATCCACCACAAACTGGACGTAGGGCTATTATCCCTGAGGAGCCATGTTGAATAGCGTGGGCCTCATGGCTCCAGATGTGATGAGTCATTGTCAACGATAGTCAAAGAGGACAGAAGAAGAAAGGAGATCTGCTGCATCATGGGTCGCGTCGTGACTCAGGTACACGGGAAGCAAGCGACTGTCGTGCAGAGGGGCCACAAAGTCAGGCTGGCCCAATCTGGGTACATGGGCTAGGAGCAGCAGAAGACCCACTGGGCCGTTGACCAGGATTGAATCAGGTACATGGGTGGTGAGTGATTGCCGGGCTGACAGAGCTGCGGAATCAGGCCGGCCCAATCCGGGTAACTAGTGCAAAGTCGGTGGAGGCTTTGTCAGTTTCGGCACAAAACTGACGACCGCTGATCTTGTATCGGACTGTCCAGAAGAGATGTCGTAGTCGCTACGAAAGCTTAGCTTCCGGATAAGTCATTTTTAAATAGGATTTTTCTATTTTGTCCCTAGGCCCACAGTCAGTAAGTCGAGTCTGTAAAAATATCCTAAGGGCAGTTTAGTCTTTTCCTTATTTCAGCGTCTGTAAAAAACCCTAAGGGGCTGGTGGAATATTCCTAGCTATTGGGCATCCTATAAATAGGGCCCCAATCCATAGGGTTAGGTCACCCTTTTGCTAAAATCACTTTTTAATCAATTCCTTGGGTCATTCTCTCTCTCCTGCTCATTCTCCTGTTTGTGCGCCGCCAGGCCTCTGCTCACGGTTTGTTAAATCCTGCATTCCTTCTGTTCTTCTTGAATCTGTGAGATTTTATTCTCTCCACTTGTCATTCGGTTTTCTATTTTGTAGTTGTTTTTATTGCTTTGATTGACATGCGGCTGGTTCTATTCCTGTGCGAACTGTGTCTCTGTTGCTTCTGTTCTTCACGTGAGGAGTACTAGTTCTTGCTTGTAGCAAGTAGTACCTACTCCTTGCAGCAACATTACACTAGTACTCTAGCTTTGCTTTTTCCTGTGTAGCTTTTTGATCGAGTAGACAGAGCCTAGCTTTTCCTCTGGCTATTTCTGGTGAAGTTCCCTCAATTGTTCGAAGTCATTTAGCTCTGTGAAGCAGGCTTCGGCCAGACTTCTTCGAAGGCTCTGTTGAAATGTTCAACTCCGATTTTAAACTGTGAACTTTGCTTCGAAGTATGTTCTGTGCTTAATTTCTGTTCTCTCGGCATACTTTGGCAGTTCTTGCGAAGGTGTACTCCGACTCGAGTTTTACGTAGTCATTACTTTGACTGGCTTCGAAGTTAGCTTCGAAGCATGTCTCTCTGGTAGACTTCGCTCGGAGTAGATTTCCTGAGAAGTTTCTCTACTGCTGTCTTTTCCATGGATCTCAGTTTGTGAGTTTGAAGTTTGCTATTAGAAGTGTGGTTGTGGGCTTCGACTTCTTGTGTGACAACACCTGCAGACTTCATTTCGAAAGTTGGTCTGTGTGTCGAAGGTCATCACTTCAGTAGTCTTTCTTCGATCTAGCTAGCTCCGGAGGTAGAGTGTGGGCTTCGATTTGGTCTTGCTGCTGTGTGTTGGGCTTCACTTCTCGTTCGAAGATTGCTTTTCTGTGAACTTTGTTCGAAGCTTTCTGATCGAAGTCTTGGCTTCGAAGTACACTGTTTGAAGCAAGCTTCGATACATTCATATTTCGTTTCGAAGCATACTTTGCTCTCTGCTACACTCGAACTAGGATAGACTCAACAAACCTTCGGCACTTCAATGACAACCTTCGCTAGACTTCGACAAGAGACTGCGAACCAGGCTTCGACACAGCGAAGCAGGCTTCGCCAAGTTTCGAATAGGAGACAGATTTAGAACAGTAACTTCTCATCCCATTCCATGTATACATAGACTATTTTTCTAAGAAGTTAGATCTGCCGTGTCTTGAATACTTTGTTTATCTGCCTTTCAGCACTGTATTGGTGTTTGTCTGTTTTTGACACCGATTGTTTCTTGGCTAGATACTTTTAGACTTAGGCATTCTGTTCACACTCTGCTACTTAGTCTTTTGAGGTGCGTTGGGTATTGGGAGCAGGCCGTAGATTCGAAAGAATTTTAGGCGCCCATTCACCGCCCGTCTGGTTGCTACTTTCGGTCCTACAATCCCCTAGGGGAGGTCCGAACCAGTATAAATCCTTTCTCCCTCTAAGAGAACCCTTCGAGGTTCATTTTTACACACCATATACACACATACAAAACCTGTGCTGTAGCTAACACAATTGCTACAACATCCGACTATTCTTCGATTCAACCCTGACAAGATATTACCATTGGCTCTTTCAACAGCTCCGTTAGACTGAGGATGTCGCACCGCAGCGAAGCATAATTGTATGCCAAGATCTTCACAAAACTTCTTGAAGGGCTCTGCATCAAATTGTGTCCCATTGTCAACTGTGAGCTACCGAGGTACTCCGAACCGGCATATAATACTTTTCCAGAAAAATTTTTGCACATTATTCGAAGTGATAGCTGTGAGGGGCTCTGCTTCGACCCACTTGGAAAAATACTCAATTGCTACCACTGCGAATTTCAAATTTCCTTTTGCTACTGGGATGAGGCCAATAAGGTCCATGCCCCATCTGGCCATGGGCCACACTAGGGCAATGACTTGAAGAGTTGTTGGCGGACGATGACTTCTTCTTCCCATCCATTGACAACTCTGGCACGTGCGGACTAGGCTCTCTGCATCAGCTACTATTGTAGGACAATAAAGCCCCTGGCGAAGTGGTTTTCCTGCCAAAGCTCGAGTGGCTAGATGGATACCACAAAGTCCTTCATGAATTTCTCGGAGAATCTCCTGACCTTCGGCTTGAGATATACATGAGAGCAGAGGAGAACATACTCCGGCCTTCTATAGAATACCGTTGATTATATGATAATTTCGAATTCTGAGCTTTAACCTCGAAAGTTGTGGGCCTTCAGGTAGAGATGCTTCTCCTTGCAGCATTTCCATAATTGAACTCCGCCAATCTGCACTTGGAATGCAAAGAACGTCCGCAGAAGGAATCTGTGTTACCGAAGGTGAATTGAGCTCTTCGTAAAAAGCTTCTTCTAGAATGTCCAACGCTCCGTCTACAGCTTTCGCCAAGATATCAGCTTGCATATTTTTAGCTCTTGGTATGCTTCGAATGGAAATCCCTTTAAATGCTGCTTCAATCTTGCAGATCTCTTCCAGATATTTTGCAAGTTGTGGATGGCGGACTTGAAAACTCTTATCTACGTGCCCTGCTACAATTTGAGAATCTTTTTTAATAATACTCTTGTAGCCCCCAAAGCACGTGCCTTTCGAAGTCCTAACAAAATTCTTTCATACTCCGTTGTATTGTTAGTGGACTTAAAGTTGAGCCTAGCGGGGTACATTGCTCTTTGCCCTGAAGGCGAAATTATTACAGCTCAGACACCTGCTCCAGATGCTTGAAAAGCTCCATCAGAGTATATGGTCCAAATTCCTTCACTTTGTTTCTCCGGGGCCCATACTGCAGGGGGAGTCCATTCTGCCACAAACTCTGCCAACACTTGTGACTTAATTGCTGTCCTTGCCACGAAGGAGATGTCGAAGGGTGCTAATTCAATAGCCCACTTCCCAATTCTTCCTGTAGAATCCTTACTTCGGAGCATATCTCCTAAGGGATACGAAGTTGGTACAATCACATTATGTGCTAGGAAATAATGCCTTAACTTCCTCAAAGCCATTATCAGAGCATAGGTGAACTTCTCATGCTCGGAATATTTTGTTTTTGCTCCAGACAATGCTTCGGATACAAAATAGACTAGATTCTATACCAACTTCCCATTGAAATCAACTTCTCTGACAAGGACTGCACTGACTGCGGAGCTAGTAGGTGCAAGGTAAAGGAGTAGGGTTTCGTCCACAACAGGCACCGTGAGTGTAGCGAGGTTACTGAGATAATTATTAATATCATAAAAACTCTTTTGACACTCCGGTGTCCATGCAAAATCTTCGAACCCTTTCAATGCTTTGAAAATGGGCAAACTTCTCTCCGCAGACCTTGCTAGGAATCTGCTAAGTGCTGCAAGGCGGCTAGTTAACTTCTGCACTTGCTTCAAATTTTCCGGAGGAGCCATCCTTTGCAATGCAGTTATTTGTGTAGGACTAGCTTCTATCCCTCTGCTTGAAACTAGATACCCTAACAATTTTCCAGCCTAAGCCCCGAAGATACATTTTTCGGGGTTAAGGCGGACTCCATATGCCCGAAGGCTATTGAATGTTTCTGCTAAGTCTAGACCGTGTTGGTGCTTTAGAGCACTCTTTATTACAATGTCATCCATATAGGCTTCTACATTGCGGCCTATTTGATGACCTCGAGCCTTAGCAATTAACCTTGAAAAAGTTGCCCCAGCATTTCTTAAGCCAAAGGGCATACTTACATAACAGAAAACTCCCGAAGGAGTTACAAAGCTTGTTTTGATTTCATCTTCGCGCTTTAGCCAGATTTGATGATAGCCGGAATACGCGTCAAGGAAGCTTAATAACTTCGAACCAGCAGTGGAGTCTACCAATTGATCACTTCGGGGCATGGGATAGGGGTCACGGGGGCATACTTTATTCAAAGATGTAAAGTCAATACACATGCGCCATTTCCCGGAAGATTTTTTCCTGACGAAGACTGGATTGGCTAGCCATTCCATATGAGCTACTTCTCTAATAATCCTAGCCTTCAGCAACTTTTCCACTTCAGCTTAAGCAAGGATGGCCCTCTCCGCAGATAACTTCCGGAGTCCTTGTCGGACAGGCCGAACCCTCGGGTTCACAAGTAGATTGTGCTCAATAATATCCCGACTAACTCCGGTGATGTCCTCATCAGACCAGTCAAAGACATCTAAATTTTCTTCAACTACTTTTTCTAATGAAGTAGCGACTTCTGCGGGGAAATCTTTGCCAAATTGGAATGAATAGTCTTTGCCGTCTTTGACAATAACCTTTGTTATAATCTCCCCTTCGGGGCTTGGCCTTGGGAAGGACTTCTTCGAAGATTCACCTGAAGCAGAGGTATCCTCCGGGTTGCCATGCACGCTATTCACTTGCCTCAGGTCAAGAGGGGGGCCATGACCATATTCCGCTCTTCGCGCAGTGGCCTGATCTCCGAAAACAGTGAGCACTCCTGCTTGTGTGGGCATCTTCATACACAAATAATTATGATGCACCACAGCTTCGAACTGATTCAACATGCCCCTCCCGAAGATAACATTATATGCATATGGGGCATCCACAACATCAAAAATCACCTCCTCTGTCCTGGTCAGTAGCCCCTCTCTAAAAGTGACCTATAGGCCTATTTGGCCGAGGGCATCAAGAGGGGGTCCTACGAAGCCTTGCAAAGAACGAGCTGCTAGGAGAAGATGCTTCTTGGATATACAGAGTTGATCGAAGGCTTGGATGAAGATAATATCCGCTGAACTCCCTCCGTCAATCAGTAGTCTCCGGACTTCAGTCCCTGCTATGTCGGCAGTGATGACAAGTGGTCTGCATGTGGAAACTTAATGCTAGCTGCATCATCTGCAGAAAAAGATATCGGCACATGGGACCATTCAGGCATAGCAGCTGCGGACGAAGAAGTTCCAATATGGCCCACTTCTCAGACATATTCTCTTCTCTGCCTCTTCGACATACTTCCAAGGGTCCCTCCTCCGGAAATGGTGAGGACTACTCTTTTCCCTCGATCCTGACCCTCTTCCTGCTTTGGAGGTAGCATAATATTGATCGCCGGAGGTTGCCTTGCAGGGTCGAAATTGTCTATTTGTGCCACAGCCTGGACAGGCTCTGGACGCACCTCGGAAGGAACTCGGTCAGTAGTGCCTCGACCTGAGGTTCTTTCAAGGTACTCGCCTCTTAAAGCGAGTATAGACTTGCACGCATAAGGTGCGTGACTTCGATTCTCACCATGGACGCAGCAGAAGAAGGACTAGGCTTTGCCAACCGGCTTCCCTGGAGGCCTCTAGGCGCTGGTCTTGCTTCCCGAAGCTTGCGAAGTCTTAGGGGCAAACTTCTGCTGAGGTGCGATGTTCAAAACTTCCGAACGAGGATGCTTTTGCCCCCGACGTCTGTCATGTTGAACTTCAAAGCTAGGCCCCTGCGAAGGTGTTGAAGTCTTCACTTCCAACTTGACTTCTTGCAAGATTGACGGAGTTGTAGCAGTTCTCCGAAGCCACCCTTCTTCTAACCTTGCATAGTCTTCGAAATAAGACATCAACTGAGCAACAGAAGATATCTATTTCTGGTGAAGTTTATCAAGGAGGCCCGCATGGGTAACTCCCTCTCGAGCTGCGTCAACTACGGAGGATGTAGTCAACCCTCGAATTTGCGACTTCGTATGGGCGAAGCACTTGAAAAATTGTCTTAGAGTCTCTCTAGGTAGCTGCTTCACTTGGAAAAGACTTCCTGTAGACATCGGGGGTACGAAGGTACCCTGGGAATTACTTATGAACTTCTTCCTTAATTGGTCCCAGGTTCTAATTGACCCTAGCTTCAAGGACCAAAACCACCGCAGAGCCACCCCTTCGAGAGCTAGAGGGAAACATTTGGCCATGGTGTTTCTCACTCCTCTACTGGCTTCAATTGCCAATGCATAAGAACGGGAGAACTCGCCAGTGTCCTCGTCTCCAAAATATTTGCAGAGCTTAGAAGTTTTAAATTTAGGATCGAAGCACACTTTCTGTAGCTCGGGATGCAGCGGAGACTCGCTGTCGAAGGAAGCGTTCTCCGGGGCTTCGGGATAAGGAAGTTCGTCGTCTTGGGGCACTTTAGGGATGACCGGGGTGGCTTGAGAACGAAGCCTATCTGTGGCTTCTTGCCGCCACCTCGGTACTTCAGCTTGGAGACTTGCCATTTGGGCAGCCATGTCGCCAAGGCCATCTTCATCTCCTCCGGAAGGACCTTCCAGGTCTTGAGAATTGTACGTATCAGTCCGAAGTGGAATCTGAGGTGGGAGAGGGACTCCGGTTGACCGAAGTATGGATGGAGTTGGGGGAGGAACTCCGTATGCTCGAGGAAGGGGAATTCCTTCCGGAGTTTGAGGTGGATGAAATTCCGAAGGTCCTCCGACCTCAACTGTGTTCGAATATGTTACTCCGGAGGTCCGAGGAGACCTCCGAGTAGGACTACCACCTGAACTCCACTTGGGAGGCATGGTTTGAGAACTTGGTAGAGAACGAAGTTTTTTGAACTAAGTTCCCCATGGACGGCGCCAACTGTTGGCGTAAAAGATTACGCTAACAGGTTTCTGAAGCTTAGAAACTAACAAACGAAGTGTTTATGAAGTAAACTATTTTAAGCCTCCGAAGTGGATAATAGCTCAAAATAGTTCGAAGGTGTGTATTGAATAACTCAGTATTAGATGATCATTACAGGGTAAAATGGGGGGTATTTATAGGCCAAAACCTTAAGGAAAAGACCTGTTTATCCCTCTTTTACAATCGACATAGTGTAAACTATTCGGTGCCCTTGATAGGGCTAAAACGGTAAAAGACTAATCTAATGGGAAAAAAGATAAGCCTTCCATCTTAGCTAGCAATGAAACTCTCCGAAGAATCAACGCTCGAAGATATACTCCGAACTAGAGTTCACCTCTAGCCTTCGAACTTGTTCCAGAACATAACCGGAGTTAGATGATGGAAACCTTCGATCAAGTCTCCTGCCTTTGCCTTGTTGCAGCAGTGATCCCAACGATGAAATATTTTCCCCCAACAGTAACTTTGTGGCTCCGATGTCAATGGGGAGCTTATTTCAGGTGAAGCAGCGATCAGGGGAGACGCTTCGAGAATACTTCACACACTTCGCCCACACCAAATCGCAGATCAAGGGCTTGTCTACCTCTTCAGTAGTCGATGCCGCCCGTGAAGGGGTGTTGAACCTCGATCTCCTCAGCAAGTTTCATCGGAAGCCAGTGTCATCCATGGCACAACTGATGGCATACTTTGAACAGTATGCCAAGGCGGAGGAAGATTGTCTCCGAAGAGCCGCTACGCCTGCACCAGCCCTTCGGGAAGTAAAGACGGAGCCCGAAGCCTTAACCTCTCTACAACCCCCTCATGACAATCGCTTCAACGATCACAGGTGGGGAAAGAAACACTTCCGCTCGGAGGTGTTGAACATTGCACCCTCCGTTCCGAAGGCACCTGCCAACTTTCAGCAGGTGCAAGGCTTCAAGGCTGGAGCACCGAAGCCCCAAGAAAGCGTACCTGGCAGGCGCTAGAGCTTTTTCTACTGCGTGCATGGCGACAATAGAAGCCATGACACGAAGGATTGTAAGGCGGTATTAACCCTTCGAGGTGAATACCTTGGATGAAGTACCGGGCGGGGTACATCAGATCGAACCCCTCCAGCAGCACGGTCGGAGCCTGTGGAAATCGTGGCCTGAGCCGGTGTCCCCGAAGCCCCCATGCAGCTACTGGTGGCCAACATTATGCCACCACCGAAGCAGGAAGACCCCCAAGACCGAGGCAAGCGAGTGGTCCTGCCCATCTCCAGAGGGGGGAACCTCTGCAACATGTCCAAAAGGCAGCGGCGAGCATACGTCCATGAAGTAGGACACATAGGGACCTCGCATTCCACGGAGGGAATGCCCGAGTGGTCTCATGTACCTATTTCCTTTACTGCCAATGATGTTGCGGGGGTGAAGTTCCCCCATGCTGACCCTTGGTCATTTCAGCAGATATAGCTGGGGTGGAAGTTTGAAGGGTCCTGGTGGACGGCGGGAGCTCCACAGACATACTTTTTGTCAAGGCCTTAGATCAAATGTGCATACCTCGGAGGCATTTACTTCCGGCGGCCCGACCACTTCAAGGTTTCGCAGGTCCGCCTCTCGATGCCCTCGGCAAAATAGGCCTCGAGGTTGCCTTCGGAGAGGGGCCCTTGGCCAGGGTGGAAGAGGTGATCTTAGACGTCGTCGATGCCCCATATGCCTACAACGCAATATTCGGACGGGGGATGTTGAACCAGTTTGGGGCTATAGCACATCACAACTATCTATGTCTCAAGATGCCCACGCAAGGTGGAGTTCTTACTATTGCAGGAGACCATGCTGTAGCCTGAAGAATGGAGTATGGTCACGGCCAGCCTTTGGACCCTCGGCAAGTACACAGTGTGGCGGAGCACACCGAGGAGGTTCTAGAGTCTTCGAACTCTTAGAAGGGCCTTTCCCTCAAGCCAAGCACGGAAGGTGATGTCATCACAAAAATAATTTTGAAGGATGGCAAAGAGTATCCAATACAGTTCGGCAAGGGGCTATCTCCAGAGATAGCGCCTCGTTGGAAGAAGTAGTCAAACAAAATTTGGACATCTTTGCCTGGACCAACGAAGACATCACCGGGGTTGATCAGAGTATCATCGAGCACATCTTGCTCGTTAACCCGAAGGCTAGACCAGTACGCCAGGGGCTCCGTAAGATGTTTGCGGAGAGGGCAGACCTTGTCAAGATCGAAGTGGAAAAATTGTTAAGGGCTGGCATCATCAGGGAAGTAGCCCACACCGAGTGGTTGGCTAACCCTGTTTTTGTCAAGAAAAAGGGCTCTAGCAAATGGCGCATGTGCATTGATTTTACATCATTAAATAAAGCATGCCCGCGAGACCCCTACCCTATGCCCCGAATAGACCAGTTGGTGGATTCTATGGCTGGCTCCGAATTATTGAGTTTCCTCGATGCTTACTCCGGTTATCATCAAGTCTGGCTAAAGCGCGAAGACGAAGCCAAGACAAGTTTCATAACCCCATCCGGAGTATTTTGTTATGTAAGAATGTCTTTTTGCTTGTGGAATGCCGGAGCCACATTCTCACGTTTGATAGCTAAGACTCTAGGTCACCAAATAGGCCGAAATGTCGAAGCCTATATGGATGACATTGTAAAAAAGAGTGGTGTGAAGCACCAGCATAGTCTAGACTTAGCTGAAACATTTGAGAGCCTCCGAGCATGTGGAGTCCGCCTCAACCCTGAAAAATGTATATTCGGGGCGCAAGCAGGAAAACTGGTAGGGTACTTAGTTTCGAGTAGGGGAATCGAAGCTAGCCCAACGTAGATAAGTGCACTGCAAAGAATGGCTCCACCAGAAAATTTGAAGCAAGTCCAGAAGCTAATAGGACGGCTCGCAGCTCTCAGCAGATTCCTTGCCAGGTCAGCCGAATGAAGCCTTCCAATTTTCAAAGCTCTAAAGGGGTCCAAAAGTTTCAACTCGACGCTGGAGTGCCAGAAGAGCTTCGATGATATCAAAGAGTACCTCGGAAGCCTGTCGACACTTACTATGCCCCTCCCGGAAGAAACTCTCCTTCTTTATCTTGCAGCAACAGGCTCCGCAGTAAGTGCAGTACTGGTCAGAGAAGTTGAGCTTAAGGGAAAGCTGGTGCAAAACCCGGTTTATTTTGTCTCAGAAGCTTTGTCCGGAGCAAAGACAAGATACTCCGAGCTCAAGAAATTTGCTTATGCTTTAGTAATGGCCTCACGGAAGCTAAGGCATTACTTTCTAGCGCATAACCTAATCGTTCCTACCTCGTATCCTCTTGGTGATATGCTTCAGAGTAAAGATTCTACGGGTAGGATCAAAAAATGGGCTGTCGAGCTAGCCCCCTTTCGGAATTTCCTTCATGGCAAGAACAACTATCAAATCCCATATCATAGCTAACTTCGTAGTATAGTGGACTCCATCTGCAGTTTGGGCTCCGGAGGAGCCCTCCGAAGGTTTATGGACAATTTTTTTTGACGGAGCTTATCAGACATCTGGTGCCGGAGCTGGAGCTGTAATAATATCACCGTCAGGGCAAAAAGCCATGTATTCTACGTGGCTCAACTTTAAGACCACCAAAATATTATATGCAAGTTCGGAGTACCAAGGGAGCTAACTGTGGATAATGGAACCCAGATCGAAGCTGAGACATTTAAAGAATTTTGCGAAGAACTAGGCATCAAGTTATGCTTCGCAGCAGTGCGCCACCCACAGTCCAACGGAGCCGTCGAGCGAGCCAACGGGAATATTCTCTCTAGTCTGAATCGAAGGATTGTTGGGTTGGCCAAGGGGCTATGGGTCGAAGAGCTTACAAAGATTTTATGGTCCATTCGGACCACTCAAGCCAGGTCCACAGGCTTTACCCCATTCAAGCTGCTATTCGGAGATGAGGCCATGACTCCTACGGAGCTCAGAGGTGGATCCCTTCGCGCAGTAGAACCTGGAGATGAAAATGAGAGAAACACTTCGCTAGACTTGTCAGAAGAAACAAGGCTTTGAGCTATCGCCAATCTGACGAAGTACCGAGACCAAACAAAACATGGTATGACCCAAAGATAAATCTAAACGAGCTTAGGCCAGGTCATTTAGTTTTGCGAAGTATAATAGCCCCGGGGAAGCTAGGAAATAAATGGGAAGGAACATATATTATCCTACGCTCAGGGTGCCCCGGATCATTTAAATTAGATAATTTAGAAGGGGAAGAGTTGAAGCATGCATGGCATGCGGAGCACCTTAAGCGTTATTACGCTTAGGGGCTCCTTGTAATCAATTGTAAAAGTTCCTTTCTAAATAAAAGTGGAGGTCCGAATCTTGTTTGCTCTTCGAATATCCCTTACTCCTGGTGGACGCATCAGGAGAACGGAGATGCTTGCGGAGTCAAGCATCTTTCTAAGGACCCGGGCAACGGCCTTTGAACATTTGGTTCAAGGGCTCCGTGGCCAGCTTGCGGATTCCAGGCTCTGGCTTGTTAGGATCCATAGAAGAGTCTAAGGACTTTAAAAGAACAGATTTTCGGCCTCTGGGTTCGAAGCATCTATAAAAGAGCCGAAGGTGGATAACCTGTGGATTCCAGGCTCCGGCTTGTTAGGATCCGTAGAAGAGTCTAAAGACTTTAAAAGAACAGATTTCCGGCCTCCGGGTTCGAAGCATCTGTAAAAGAGCAGAAGGCGGCCAGCCTGCGGATTCCAGGCTCCGACTTGTTAGGATCCGTAGAAGAGTCTAAGGACTTTAAAAGAACAGATTTCCAGCCTCTAGGTTCGAAGCATCTGTAAAAGAGTCGAAGGTGACCAAGCAATAAGTTTTCAAGGGTCCGGCCAGTGAAACAATTTTAAAGTCCTAAGTGACTAGTATAGGAGCTTGCAAGCATAAATTCAGCTCTAAAACATACAAACATTATAATACGAATGTATAGTTCGAAGAACTCTACGAAAAAGTAATGTATGGTTACTGAGTGTTGTGCGAAGCATCAGATTGTTGTGCAAATCATTGTGCCCGATGGACCCTATCGCAATACGAAGGGTCCCCCGCCCACAAGGAGGGGCAGGGGAGTAAGGAACAACAAGATGCTTTCGAAGCAATTCATATTAATTTAATAATCATACTTTTACATCAAGAGAAAATTTGGTCTAAGCCTAGGTAAAATCGGAGACCCATTCGGCCTCTAGAACTACTTCTAAGGCTACTTTGACCTCCGGAGCTCGAAGCCGTCGAAACTGTCTTTTTAGTTCGAGTGCTTCTTTTATTCTTCGAAGCTCGTAGTTTCTTCTGCTCCTCTTGAAGTTCAGCTTAAGTCAGAAGCCTTTCGAAGTTAGCCTCCACAGGTCTTCAGCTTGATACTCCGAGTCAGACCAATCTACATATTCGGAGGATGAAGATATTTTTTTTTCCTTTTCCTCCTCTTTGATATAAGTTAAAACCTCGTGGCAAACTTAGGGGGCTATCTCTCCTTGATCTCCACGAGGAACAGAGAAGCGTGAACGGCGGTAAGGCCTTAAGCTTTCAAGGACTGACCACTGCCGATGGAGCCCTTCGTTAATTTCCAGTATTTCGAAGTCAGGCTCCGAGGGACATGGCAAAACCTAAAAGAATAAACATCCAAACAAGTTCCTCGTTTTTAAACTTTTCATTCATTAATGCAAGGAGCTTTACAAGATTTCTTATACATATTTAAGCGCCCTATAAGACTAGACCTGCGGGTCGGTTGGCGGAGCAGGAAGAGTCGAAGCTGGCAAAGCTAGAAGCGAAGGCCTTGTTTGCACTTGCTTTTGCCGACGGGCCTCGTCGATCCAAGCTTTAGCTGCAGCCTTGTGGTGCGTTATCCAAATTGACTGGAAAGCTTCCCAAGCCGAGGGTACATCCTGCGAAGGACGCAACAAGCTCTCGTCGGCGAAGCCTGTGGTGTCGAACCCCCCAACCGGAGAGGCGGAAATCCCAAGGGATTCGAGGTGATGGAGGACTCTGATTCTAGCACATTGTCCAGAGATCTCTCCGTACCGGACACCGGAGCCCATCATCAGCGATGTCGTTACATGAATCCTCATCAGCTTCCGGTCGAGGTGCTCGCTCGCAGCAGCAGAAGACGAAGGGCACATGGTGCCGAAATATTCCAAGGTACCCTGAAGGGCATCCATGGTATGCTCCGCTATGGTAGCATTCTTTGCCTCTGCCGCCTCCAGCCCTGCAGCAGCAGATACTTCGGCCATCCGGGATAGCAAGGTGCTCTTCTGAGCCATCACTTGTTTGAGCGAGCTTTGAAGCTCTACCAGTTGAGCGCTCGAAGTAGCTGCCGCCTACCAAAGCTTCTCCACCTCCGCTCGGAGCACCAAGCGCTCGGCTTCGGCCTCTTGGGCCGAAGTTCGGAGCGTGGCACTGCTCTGCTGTTCGAGCCGAAGGGCTTCGTCGGTGGCTGCCCTAGCCCTCCGTTCTTCAAGGAGCTCTTCCTCCAACCAAAGTGTTTTGTCTTCGGAGTCTTTGAGCGTGGATTGGAGGGTGGTAACCTTCCTCTTAATCCGGTTGGTTTTGACTTCGTTGGAAGTCACTGCCGCTCTAGCAAGGACAAATTGCTACAAGAAGAGCAAGTAAGTACCAAGCAGTTACATTTGTCAATTAAAGAAATTTGTGATACTTTGTATACCTGAAGGGCAGCCCTTTCGAGGGCTAGATTAAGCTCCGGGGCTCTGGCTTCGCTCAAAACGGAGACCAAGTCGGAGTTTATGACTTCTTGGCCTTTCTCCACCAAGGGCTCCAGAAGCGCCCGGAGGCCCGTTCGTTGCTCCAAGAAGGGAGCCAACAAAGGGAGCGAGGACAAAGCCTGGCGGTCATCTGCAGTCGCCTCTTCCTCCAAGTTACTAGCCGAAGGCTCGTTTGAAGAAGGCGTTGTCATCGGAGCAGGGGGGAGTCCAAGACTTGTCATGCTCTTTCCCTCCCCGCTATGAAGGCCGGAGGAGCGACTTCAGTGGAGGTAGATCCTCCTTCGACTGGTGTCCCTTTGTGGAACCGCCTTGATGGAGATGGCTCCTGCCACTGGAGCCGAGGTGTCCATTGGAGCCAAGGTTTCCATCGGAGCCGCAACTCCGGGAGAAGCTGGAGCTTCGTCTGCAGCCGGGGCTACGTTACCCTTCGACGCATCTACAACATTGAGGTACTTGATGAACATTTGTAGGCAATAATTGTTGCAGGAATTGATAAGGGCAGAAGTTTCGAAGTCTACCTTCGGAGGCGCCTTGAGGTAAAATTGTCGTGTCCTCCAGGATTTCGTACATCCGGAGAATCTCATCGAGGTCGTCCCCCGAAGTCCTCTCCGGTGTAGTTGCCACCAAAGGCTCGACCTCCGCTGTTATCACCCCAGCCACGGGTGAGTTGGGGATGGCTACTTCTAGCTCTGAACTCGCAGCGATGGGTGCTGGAGTGTGTGTCGTGTCCGCCTCCGCAGCCTCTCGAGCAGAAGCTTCGGTTGTGGCCACTACATTGTCTTCGTTGCCATCCAGAAGATAGTTCTCAAAGTCTTTGGCCAACTGGGCATCGGAGCCCTTGCTTTCGGAGCCTTTGTTCCCAGAGTCATCCGAAGCTGAGCTCCGAATGCCCAGGGATGAAGTAGAGGACGCTGGGGTCAGCTGAGGAGGGATTTTGGCTATTTTATTCCCTTTATTAACGGTGGTCTTGCCAGCTTTCTTCGAGGGCTCAGCGATGGATTTCCTCTTTTGGGGGGCCGCTCCGATTGGGTTGAAGTCTGGCAGAGGAGGAGGCACCATTCTGAGGGCCCCCCCATGCTCTGTTGGAGCGTTCCCAGCTTCCCACAAGCTCTATTCTCTTTTGCCTTTCGGCCACCGTAGGGGCTCCGAGCACCCGTTCGGTGGCTCTTGTTATCTGCTCTGGAGCTAACGCTAGTGGAGCCGCTGAAAGAAGGTATCATATTATAAGTATGTTATTCTTTCTTCTAATATATTATTGCAGGAAGTACGAAGGCTTACTTAGACTTCGAAGATCACCCTCCGAAGTGCTTTGGAATGCTATCGGCTAGTCTGCCCTAAGAGGTGGAATTCGGAGCGCTATAAACTCTTCGGCCAGGTCACACATGCTCATGCAGCTGGCAACTGAAGTTAATAGCCCTAGCCGCGTTAAGAGCAGGCTAGGGTTCGGGGTGACCTCCGCCTCCTTCTAAAACTAGATTTCCTGGAGGGGTCCTGCGAAGGGGGAATCTTCTCCGACTTCGGCATAGAACCACCGAAGGATCCAGTTGGTGTACCATCAGTCGTTGATGGCCTTCGCTGGAAAGTGCTGAGCGTGCTCCCTCCGTAGCTGGAAGTTAACACTTCCGAAGGCTGTTATCACCTTGGTGTCTTTGGGGCCATCTTGTGGCTTCGGCTGGCAGATAGCCTCGTGTGTGGCGGCAAAGACCTCTAACCGACTTTCACATCCTTTAGCTCGAAGCGCCCATTCGAAGATGGACAGCCGGGCGATGGCGTTGGGAGACAGCTGAGGCAAGGTAATATGGAACATTTCCAGTACCTCTGATAAAAAGTTGATGGCAGGGAGTCCCAGGCCCGCTTCAAAGAATACCTCGAAGACCACAACTTCTCCGCTTCGTGGCCTCGGGGTCGATTCTGTTCCGGGGACCTGAGTCCTCATTCCGGGTCCCAGCTTCCCGTCTACGGCTTCTTCGATGGACTTCACAGTGCTTGTGGACTAGCCGATGAGGAAGCTTTGGTGGATTTTCTTCTTGGATGGAGGGCGGAGCCCTCGAGGGTTCTTGGGCCAGGCGTCTCCCAGAGTTCGCGCCATTGCCGCTACTGCTGAAGCCGCCCAAGCCTGCCTCTATGCCAAAGTACCCACCGTCGCTGGCACGGTGTGGCTGGTCCTCGCCATGGCTCGATCGCTCGAGAAGTTGAGAGATTTGGAGATTGAAGGGAGTAAGTTTCGGATGTCAAGCACGGTAAAAGTTCTTGCTGAATTCCGATTCCCCTTTTATAGACTCCCGATAGTTGTTGTGCTTCGATTGCATTCATATTGCAGGTTCGACTTACGTCGCTGGCAGGTGGGCCCATGAAGCGAAATGGTGTGAGTCCGCAGTAAATTTCGACTGTTACCTTTTCGAGAGTATAACAGCTACTTGAAGAGTAACGGCTCTAGATTAACGGCTCCTCGCGACGTTTAAATTCCACAACGGTTCTCTTTCTCACGGAGCGTTCACACAGCAGTTCCGGTGCAAGGCTGTTGTCCGGGTGCTTCGGGGTCAAGGTCCTTTCGAATAACTGTAATACTTTCAAATTTCTCTAAGTCTCTGAATATGAAAATATTCCTTGCGTATACTGCTTCCATACTATACAGGTTGAAATCGGAGAAGCGTATTCGAGCGGCTACTGTTGGGGGAAAATACTTCACCTTCAGGACTTAGAGATTGATAGACAAGATAACTTATCAGCTTCAAAGCTCCGAGCTTATGCCCGAAGGTGGTGGAGCTACTAAGCCGAAGAGTGCCTCAATTTGCAATTCGAAGATACCCTCCGCAGGCTATGAAGCTCCAGTGGAAAACTGCAAGTCTGATAAGAAGTTTGGTTTATCTACTTACCCCGAGTAGATTTTACCATTTTAACCCTGTTCAGGGTACCGAATAGTTTCCACTATGTCGGTTGTAATTGAGGGGTAAATAGGTCTTTTCCTTAGACTTTTTGCCTATAAATACCCCCCTTCTTACCCTGTAATAGGCATCGAATACTCAGCTATTCAATACACAATTTCGGACTACTTAAGCTATTATCCAATTCGGAGGCTTGAGATAGTTCTCAACACAAATTCATGGTTTGTTAGTTCTTAATCTTAGAGAACCTGTTAGCGTAATCTTTTACGCCAACAGGCGGCTAGCACAGGAGTTCTAAAATGGCTGCTCAAAGTGTTACTCAGGCCTAGCTAGCCTTCACTATTTATAGGCACTATTCACCCCTGTGAATAGACTACTTTACCCCTAGGGTTTACACTGATTTTGTCTCATCAGAAAAGGGGGGTACAGATGGTAGTCTAGTTTATTTGGAGGCTTCTTTTGTCAGCTTTGCAGAGGAGACAACATAAGCTTTTGCAGAGCAGACATGATCATCCTTTGCAGTTTTAGAGTCTTCTGAAGCCCCCCTCCGCACGCGAGGGGTGCGGTAGCTTCGGTGAGAAGCCTTGAGCCACACGTCCTTCCCTCCACCAAAGTCAGCCTTTGATACAGTGACGGTTTTGAGCCGAAGCCGTCAAGGCCATTGAGCCTTCGTGCCATCACCTCTAGAGTGGACCACCACGTCTTCGAAACTACTCCAGCTCGAACTCCGGCAGTCCATGTACCGAAGCCATTCATGGCTAAAGTACCTCAAGTCAGCCACACTCCAAAGCTCCACCTTCGAAGTACCACCCTTCGAAGTCCCTCCTTCGTCCAAGGCCTCCGCATGAAGCATTCTGTGAGCACTTCGTCGCAGTGTCTCTCCCCGAGCACACTCCTCGACGAACCTCACCTGGACCATGCTTTTGATGCACCTCGACTTTTGAGACCTTCGTCGGGTGAACCTTCGAGTGCCTCCATCCGGAGCACACTTCGAACGCCTTGCCTCATTGCTGAGGACTTTGTCCACCATACTCTGAAGTAACTCCTTTCAGAGTACCCTTCGAAGTGCCTCTCCTCGAGGACTTCATCTCGGGGCACCTTCAGCTAGAGCCACCCTCCACACTCTCTGCCTTCGCCTAGCGCACCTTGACCTGAGGACCGACCTCGACCCCTCGCAGCCTTCATGACTGAGCTCCCCACTCGCCTGGCATCAAGCCTCCCGCTTGACCCAAGTTCACTTGCTGTGAACCGTCCATCACCTCCAAAGTCACATGCACACCACAAACCAACAGACAAGTGTATCTAGTACCCCGGAGACCTTTCCAGGTAAACAACCTCTGGTACACACTCCGGTGTACTGCCCAAAGTACCAAACCCTTTGGTACAACCAAGTCATCATGTATTGTCGGACCCCTCCGACAGTCACACTCCGGTGCAATAGCTGCAGCAACCGAACCAACTGAACCCTTTGGTGAAACAACCTCCAAACCCCTTCGGATGGACCCCTTCAAAACCAGAGGATAAAATCTATCAATCACTCATCATAGACTTTGAAACCAACCATTGGTTTCTCACGTAGGGATAAAATTAACCAGAATCGAACTCAACTCTATCTCTAGAACTCAGCCCAAAGTGGGCCTTCGGCCAGGCCTGTTGAAGCCTGCTCCTTGGGCCGAAGCTTGGGCAAGGCAGGCCTCTGAAGGCCTTTGGGCCGAAGGTATCAGGCTCACTGGAAGCTTCCGATGCACACAACTCAGTGGGCTTTCGACCCTATAGGGCTTCGACCCAATCCAGGACATGTGTATTTTTGACCCAAATTACCAAAATTGATATTTTGACAATCATAACCATTAATTCCATTTTTTTCTATCAACACAAATATTGGTGTTGGCGTAAAAGATTACGCTAACAGGTTTCTATAGAAAAGAAACTAACAAACGAAATGTTTGTGAAGCAAACTGTTCTAAGCCTTCGAAAGGATAATAGCTTAGAATAGTTCGAAAGTGTGTATTGAATCACTTGTATTCGGTCCCTATTACAGGGTGAAATGGGGGGTATTTATAGGCCTAAACATTAAGGAAAAGACCTATTTACCCCTCTATTACAACCGACATTAAGGAAACTATTTGATTTCCTTAATAGGGCTAAAATGGTAAAAGACTAATCTAATGGGAAAGAAGATAAGTCTTCCATCTTAGCTGGCAGAAAAGATCCTGAAGGGCTTTAGTTCGAAGACATACTTCGAACCAATGCCTGTCTTCGGGCTTCGAACAGGGTTCTGGGCATCTTCGAAGATGATCTTCGGAGAATCTTCGAACTGGTTGATTGTCTTTATGCTGCTTCGGCAATAACCCCGAAGATGAGATATTTTCCCCCAACAATTGGTATGTTAGATTCTAAGATAATAAGTTGTCATTTTATTGGCTACCTACATAAGTTCAAAGGTTTTCGTTTGTACTATTTTGATAGACATTCTAAGTCTATAGAAACGAAACACGTGGTCATTTTAGAAGACGAAATGATTAGGGGGCACAGTGCTTCCAGAGATTGGCCTTGAAGAGAAGCGGCTCTATGTACCCACTCCTATGATTCAAGAGTCAATTTTTCATGTGCTTGTGGTTAGAACCAATTTGTCCAGCACCTGTGGTTGGACCTTCATCAACAATCCCTATTGTTCATGAGGCTCTTGTTATTCAGAAACCTAAAGTTCCAAATATTGTTAATGAATAATAAGAATAGTCCCCGCACTTAGAAAATGTTGTGCTAAACCAAGTGAACATCAAAAGAAAAGAAAGAGTAGGAAGATTAGCTATTTCTGATCATTATGAAGTTTATATGAGTGAAGAAATTCAAATAGAGGGTGATCCAACCTCTTTTGAATAAGCCACAAGAAGTCCCCATTTATCCAAATGACTCGAAGCTATGAAAGATGAGATTAGATCTATGAGTACCAACAAATTTTGGAACTTAGAAGAAATTCATAAAGGAGCCAAAACAGTAGGTTGTAAATGGGAATTTAGATAGATTTAAGGCAAGACTTGTTGCAAAAGGCTTCACTCAAAGAAAAGGAGTAAATTATAATGAGACATTTTCACCTATTTCATCTAAGGATTCATTCAGAATCATTATGGAATTAGTGGTGCACTATGACTTAGAATTAAATCAGATGGATGTAAAGACAACATTTCTCAATAGGGGCATGTATGAGAATGTCTCGATGACACAACCCAAAGGTTTTGTCTTAGAAGAGAACCAAAATTTAGAATGACATTTAACTAAGTATATTTATGGATTGAAATAGGCCTCTAGATAATGGTACCTCAATGTTGATAAGATCATAAGAAATTAGGGTTTAAGGAAAATGAAGAGAACAACTGCATTTATTTTAAGTTTAAGAATGGAAAATTTATTTTCCTCGTTTTGTATGTGTTGACGCCAAGATTTGGTAAAGCTCAAGCCCACTAAAGATGTTGTACGGTCAATAGAAGTCAAAGAGGTCTGGTCAAAGAAAGTCTAGGAAGCTCGTCCATGTTGTTACAAGATGATCGGACGCACAAGAAGCCGATGGAGATAAGACACGGAAAAAAAGATGAAGAATATCCAGAATCAGTTAAGATAGAGTGCTTGGACAACAAGTCTCTGTACTATAAATATGTACCCATAGTTAACTAAGAAAAACACATATATGGCAATCAACTACTCGGTGCATCACCACCCTTAGCCTCTAAGGTTTATTCTGGCGGGGTTCGGCACTCAGAGCTAGGCTGCATCGTTTCGATCTCCGGCGAAGAGGTGAGTCCTGCCACCCCCGACGTCCGTACTGATTAGATAAATATCCTCACAGCTGCATCAGATTGATCTCTTGAGGTGAACATTGAAATAGTAGTATCGCTGGTTGTTCTCGGTGTATTTAGCTAGGTCTAAGGCTACATCAGTTCAGTTTGATCTCTTAGATTAATGTGATCTAGGTGTGATAGTTTGAGGCTTCAGCAGTTAAGTCTAACATCTCTTGCTATTGTATCTCTTTCATGTTGTATACCTATTGGTGCATTTTTGGTCACACTTTGACAAACACGTGGCTTGGGATATTTGCTTCACTCTAGTGTAGGTTCTACATTCATAGAAAAAGTGTTCAAGGCGTGCCAATCAGTTTGACCCTAAAACTGATAAGGGGACATAAAATATGAAATTAGTAGCATGTCCTATCGTCTATCGAGCTGATGACCGCAACGATGATTGGATGTTCATGGAATATCATGTCGATTGTCCATAAGGACGATGCCCTGAGATGAAGCGATCGGGCGAGCGTGCCATCGGCCGTTAAGATGAACAGTGAACCGTGTAGGCCAATGGATGCTTTTTCCTTGACTTATAAGATGTATCATGGAATCGAAGATAACCAATCGGCTTTTACTCCAATGGAAATAAATAAAACGTGCTAGATAACAAGTTTATATCATGAAAATTATCACAATAACTAGATCAGTCCTAACCGAAACAGTAGCTAGTCACCATGATCTTAATAATATATCAAAGAATCGGGCATGCTTTATGAGAAACCAAGGGTGGTTTCGGTGTATGTGATGAGTGATTGACAGGCTTTTACCCTCTGTTCGAAGGGTACCTCCGGAGGGGCTTCAGAGGTGGTACCTCCGAAGGGTGTTCGGAGGTGTGTCACCGGAGTGTGTTCGGTGTTTGCTTGCTGCAGCTGTGCAGCGGAGTGTGCCTGTCGGAGGGGTCCGGCAGTACACGATGACTGGGTTTGTACCGATGGCTTCGGTACTTTGGGCGGTACACCGGAGTGTGTGCCGGAGGTTGCTAACCCGGAGAGGTCTCCGGAGTACTGGATACACTTGTCTGCTTGTCTGTGGTGCGCAGGGACTTCGGAGGCGACGGACAGGGTTCGAGCCAGGTGAACCTGGGTCAAGCGGGTGGCTTGATGCCAGGGGAGCGGGGAGCTCCGTCACGGTGGCTGCGAAGGTGGTCCGGGTCGGTCCTCGGGTCGAGTCGTGCCAGGTGAAGGCAGAGAGTGCGGAGTGTGGCTCCGGCTGAAGGTACTCCGAGACAAAGTCCTCGGAGGTGAGGCACTTCGAAGGTACTCCGAATGGAGTGACTTCGGAGTTGGTGGACCAAGTCCTCTGCGGAGGCGAGGAGTTCGAAGTGTGCTCCGGAGGGAGACACTCGAAGGTACCCGACGAAGGTCTCAGAAGTCGAGGCGCATCGAAGGCATGGTCCGGGTGAGGCTCGTCGAGGAGTGTGCTCGGAGTGAGGCACTGCGACAGAGTGCTCATGGAATGCTTCATGCGGAGGGCTTGGACGAAGGAGGGACTTCGAAGGGTGGTACTCCGAAGGTGGGGCTTCGGAGTGAGGTTGACTTGTGGTACTTCGGCCATGCATGGCTTCGGTACACGGACGGACGGTGTTCGAGCTCGGAGTAGCTGCGAAGCCGTGATGATCCACTCCGGAGGTGGTGGTGCGAAGGCCCAAGGGCTTTGACGGCTTCGGCTCAAAACCGTCACTGTATCGAAGGACTTCTTCGGCGGAGCGAAGGCCAACAGGCTGCAGGCTTCTCGCCGAAGCTTCCGCACCCTCCGGTGCGAAGGGAGGTTCCAGAAGTCAACACTGTAAGGCTGACACTGTCTGTTCTGAAAAAGGCTGACACTGTCCCCTCTGCAGCTGACAGAGAAGCCTCCAAAATAAAGGTGGACTACCTTTTGTACCCCTTAGTTCTGTAGAGACAAATCAGTTGTAAACCCTAGGGGTATTGTAGTCACTTCCTTAGGATGAAGCCGTGGGCTATAAATATGGGGGCTCGGTAGGTAACATTTAACACTTTGAGCATTTACTGTTGAGCTCCTGTAGACAGAACTCGCTGTATTCATTCTGAGTTCAATTTATTTCAGTGTTCCTTGTTCAAGCGGCGAAGCCCTGTTTTTCTTGTGCTTTTTGCTTGAGCTCGCTTTGCATACTTCGCTAGTTTAGTGCACCGAAGCCTGTTGAGGCGAAGGTAGTTTTTCGTGCGAGGTGTGCTTTGTCAGTGTGCATTCGCTCTGTGTAACAGGAGGTGTAACCTCGCTGCTTACTAGCGTAGCCCTGACCGAGGCCCGTTTTGCTTCTTGTGTCGAAGCCTTTAGCATAGTCCGTTTTGTGTGCGTGTAGACCTTCGCGTACGAAGCCCAGCACCAGTTGCTGTCGCCAAGTACTTGGTCGAAGTCCTCAGAGGGCTGTCCACTCTTGCGAAGGGTGAAGTGCGAAGCCTGCTCGAAGCACCTCGTGTGTGGAGCCTGCACTGACTTAGCAGAGTAGATTTTCGAGGGTTGTTCGTGGAGCGAAGTCTTCTTGGCTTCGAACTTTTGCTCCTGCGAAGCCTGTGTTCGGAGCTGTCGAAGTACCTCCGAACCAGACCTTCGAAGGTTGTGTTCGAAGCCTGTTCCGCAGAAGACAGAACAGAACCGAAGGCTAAGTTTTTAGCCCGAAATTTTAAAAGCTCCCATTCACCCCCCCTCTGGTCGCCGTTTCCGGTCCAACAATTGGTATCAGAGCTTGGTTAAGATCACCAGTTGACCTTAACCGGTTTTGTGATCTGTTGGCGACATGGATAGAGGCAGTAAAATTCCTCTGTTCGATGGGACAGATTTTTCATACTGGAAGGTGCGCATGGAGGCTTACTTGTTAAGCCAAGGAAATGCAATTTGGGAGATTGTGGACTCACAATACTCCATCCCTGATACCCGCACCACTCAAACTGAAAAAGATCAGTATATTGCCAACTCGAAGGCAAGGAACATACTGTTCATTGGTTTGAGTCGGAGTGAGTTCGATAGGGTGCAGCACCTTAGGACTGCTAGGGAGATTTGGACAACACTCAATGTCTTTCATGAGGGCTCTGCTCAGATTAAGGCCAGGCGCCAAAGCACCTACAATCAACAATATCAGCTGTTTGTGCAGGCACCTGGTGAATCTGTAGATGCCATGTTTTCTCGCTTTGACGCGATAGTGAGTAACTTGCGATCCAACGGGACGCTTGCTTACAGTGATCACGATAGGGCTATCAAACTTCTCTATGCTCTTGACCGTAGCATATGGGAAGTGAAGATATCCAGCATTGAGGAGTCCACAGGCTATGACACATTGACCTGTGACGAACTCTTTAGCAAGCTGAAGTCCACAGAGATTGCCAAGGCATCTCTTGCAGTGCACAGAAGCTCTTTGCCACAGCCATTGGCATTGGTTTCTAGCACTAGCCGTGGCACCACTGCAGAACCAAGCACATCAGGCACTTGTGTTCTTGCAGATGGTTTTGCTTTGTCCTCCCTGGTCTCCGTCACAAAGGAGCAGGTGGACACTCTAGCTGATGATGAGCTTGCTCTCATTGCCCGGAGGTTCACCCGCTTTCATCATGAGAGACGGGATCAGAGGAGAAGTGGTTTTAGTGGCTGCTATGAATGTGGCGACACCTCTCACATTAAGGCCAATTGCCCCAAGGTCAAGAAGAGAGATGAGAGTGACCGCCCCAAATTCCACAAAAAAGAGAGGAAGCCCTTTGTGAAGGGCAAGCGCGGCAAGATGGCTAAGAAAGTAGCCAAGGCCGCTTCCAGAGCCTTTGTTGCTGCTCTCAGCGACATCGACACATCCTCAACTGAGGAGTCGAGCTCTGAGGAGGAGGAGTCCCCAAGGAAGGAGGACAAGAAGGATAAGAAGGGACGTGACTTCACCGACCTTTGCTTCATGGCCGACAGCGATCACAGCGGCGATGAGCTTGACTCATCTGAGGTAAACCTATCATCTGACCAGCTTCTAATTAAATTGGATGAACTGAATGAAGTTGTGCTAGGTCAGGATAGATTACTTGTGCAAGCCGCTAGAGAAAGAAAAGACCTTAGACTTAGGCTAGAAAACATTACTACTGATTATGCCATGCTTAAGTCTAAGTTTGATGATGCTGAATGTGAGTCTTGTTCTGTTGTCATGGGTGAGCTTGCTCAGTTGCGTTCTGTACATGCTCAAACTCTTTCTGAGCTTGAGACTGCACAGAAGCAGCTTTTTGAGGTGGATTCTAGACCTCGTGATATTATTGATTGCATGAACTGCTCTTTATTGCGCGATAGCATTAATTTACGTGATAAGCATGTTCATGATTTAGAGGCTAGATTGGAGAGGGCCGGTAGTTCTAAGGATGTGCAACCTGTTTGTGACACTTGCATCACCCTTAAGGACCAGCTAGGCACTGTCAGAGAGCGAGCTGAAAACCTCATGTCCGAAAATGAATACCTTCTTTCTGTGGTGAACAAATGCACTGAGGGGAAGGGTAGGATGGATTTGCTCTTGGCCAAGACCAAGTTGTGTGCTGACAGAGCCGGGGTAGCTCTAGGTTTGGGTTTTGAGAGGATAGCTTCAGACAGTAAGACCAAAACTGTTTTTACCTCTCCCACCACTCTAGAGAAAGAGAGAGCTCTGTTGGACACCCCATCAGCCAAAAAGCCTACCCATCCACCAAAGAAAACCACACCTCCTATCAAGAAAAATCCTCCCAAGAAAACCACTCAAAAGAAACCCAAGGAGCCTGTGAGAGTTGCTCCTATGACCCATGAGAGTGCCCCCAGGAGAGTGTTTCATTGTTCTTATTGTCAGCGGGCGGGTCATTTGATTGGTTTCTGTTTCCGTCGCATCAAGGATGAGCGACGTGCACAGGCGATGAGCTATCAGGACATGCATTACCCATCTTTTGGTATGCATGAGTCTGAGGTTTACTCTCGTCCTGTTTTCGAGGCTCCTCGTGCTTCTCGGAGAGGTTTTGCTCCTCGAGGTGTTCACCATGTTCCATATGGTGGTAGACCTCGGGCGAGTAGCTTTGTACCTCGTCAGAGTAGGAGACCTCGTCATGCTTTGCGTTCTTTGCATGTAGGTAGACCTCGCACTTTGCATCATGCTGACTTTCATGTGCGTAGACCATCTACTTTTACTGTGCCTACTACTCGTGTCACTCAGTGCTGGATGCCCCGTCATTATTTTACTCACCCCAGCACTGAGCGATCGAGACGTTTTCATCATGTGTAGGCGACAGGTCGAGGCTTGGAGGGCACGTGGATCATGAACTCCGGTTGTTCGCGCCACATGACCGGAGATGCAGCTTGGTTCTCCAGTCTCACCACAACCAAGCAAAGGGAACATATCACCTTCGGAAACAATCGAAGGAGTAGAGTGAAAGGTAAAGGTGTGGTAAGAATTAACGCGAACTTCACTCTCAAAGATGTTGCTTTGGTTGAGAACCTGGGATACAATTTGCTGTCTGTATCTCAGTTGCTTGATGAGGGCTTCGAAGTGCGATTTCATCGCGATACTTCGCAAGTGCTCAATTCGGATGGCGTTGTGGTGTGTAAGATCTTTAGGGTTGGGAGAGTTTTTGGAGCTGATTTTTCAGAGTCGTCTGGTTCTTCTCATTGCCTTGTTGCACATTCGACTTCTGAGCTTTGGAAGTGGCATAGGAGACTAGGGCATATGAGCTTTGAGTTGCTCGCTCGTCTGAGCGCCCTAGGTTTGATCCGAGGATTGCCCAAGCTCAAGTTTGAGAAGAATTTAGTTTGCGCTCCATGTCGACATGGAAAAATGATTGCCGCTTCGCATTCGCCAGTCACCACAGTGATGACTGAACAGCCCGGAGAACTTCTCCATATGGACACTGTAGGTCCTTCTCGGGTTAGTTCTTTAGGCGGCAAGTGGTATGTACTTGTTATTGTCGACGATTTCTCTCGCTACTCTTGGGTCTTCTTTCTTGCCAGCAAGGATGAAGTGTTTTCACACTTTCGGAGCTTGGCTTTGAGACTTTTCACTGAACTCCCAGGTGCATTAAAATTCATTCGAAGCGATAATGGCACCGAGTTCAAAAATAGTCTCTTTGTTGACTTTTGCATGGAGCATGGCATAGAACATCAATTCTCTGCTCCGCGGGTTCCTCAACAGAACGGTGTTGTTGAGAGGAAAAACCGCACTTTGGTTGAGATGGCTAGGACGATGCTTGATGAGCATAGGACTCCTAGAAAATTCTGGGCTGAGGCCATGAACACTGCTTGCTACATCTCAAACCGAATTTTCTTGCGCTCAATTTTAAATTTGACATCTTATGAACTGCGTTTTGGGAGACAGCCCAAGGTTACTCATCTTCGAGTTTTTGGCTGTCGCTGCTTTATCCTAAAACGTGGTAACTTGGATAAATTTGAGTCGCGATCTTCTGACAGGATCTTTTTGGGTTATAGTACTCATGGTCATTCCTATCGTGTTTATAACTTGGAAACTAACACTGTCATCGAGTCATGTGATGTGACTTTTGATGAATCAACCCCCTCTGTTAGTTCTGCTCTTGAACAGGCAAATGAACACGACATGGAACAGACCTTATTCGAAGACGAAGATCCCGGAGAATTCGAGGATGATCCCCTACTACCCTCGACATCAACCCCCGAAGCTGACCCCGCTTCTACTACTTCGGCACGAGGTCCCGAAGCGACTACCTCAACATCGGTCATCTTGGACCACTCCAACGCACAAGTTGAGGGGGAGACTGCATCCCGCCGCGAGGCTCCACATCATGTCCAAAGGATGCACCCTCCCGAGCAGATCATTGGTGAGCTTGATCAAAGGGTAACTCGTTCTCATGCCCATTTCACTAATGCTGCTTTTGTTGCTTCTTTCGAGCCCTTAGATGTTAGTCATGCACTTTCTGATTCTAGTTGGATCAATGCCATGCATGAAGAGCTTGAGAATTTTGAAAGAAACCAAGTCTGGACTTTAGTTGATCCTCCACCAAATATTCATTTCATAGGAACAAAATGGATTTTTAAAAATAAACAAGGGGAGGATGGGACAATTGTTAGAAATAAGGCTAGACTTGTAGCTCAGGGCTTTTCTCAACTAGAAGGGATTGATTTTACCGAAACTTTTGCACCTGTTGCTCGCCTTGAGGCCATTAGGATTTTGCTTGCCTTTGCGACATCCCGGGGATTCAAACTCTATCAAATGGATGTCAAAAGTGCTTTTCTTAATGGCTTCATAGGTGAAGATGTTTATGTAAAACAACCCCCTGGTTTTGAAAACCCCAAGTACCCACATAAAGTCCTTAAACTTCATAAGGCTCTTTATGGACTCAAGCAGGCCCCTCGGGCATGGTATGATAGACTTAAGTCTTTTCTGCTTGAGCGAGGGTATTTGATGGGCTCTGTTGATAAAACACTGTTTACTCTCAAGCATGGCAAAGATTTCCTCCTAGTACAGATTTATGTGGATGATATCATCTTTGGTGGCTCTTCTCATGCTTTAGTTGCCGAGTTTGCAGATACCATGAGCAGGGAGTTTGAAATGTCGATGATGGGTGAACTCACCTTTTTCCTTGGTTTGCAAATCAAGCAAAGCAAACAAGGCACTTCGTCCACCAGACGAAGTACACCAAGGACCTGCTCAAGAAATTCGACATGTCCGATGCGAAGCCCCTCGCCACTCCAATGGCTACATCTGTAGCGTTGGACCCTGACGAAGATGGAGAAGCCGTAGATCAGAAGGAGTTCCGGAGCATGATCGGCTCCCTCCTCTACTTGACTGCCACGAGGCCGGACATACACTTCGCTGTGTGTATGTGCACTCGTTTTCAGGCTTCACCACGAGCTTCGCACCGCCAAGCGGTTAAGCGCATTCTAAGGTATCTCAAACACACCCTTGAATTTGGCATATGGTATTCATCGTCTTCATCTTTATGTCTTAGAGGTATTCAGATGCGGATTTTGCTGGGTGTAGAATTGATAGGAAGAGTACCTCTGGTACTTGTCATTTTCTGGGTACGTCTCTGGTTTGCTGGTCTTCCCGCAAACAGTCTAGTGTTGCTCAATCGACGGCTGAGGCCGAATATGTTGCTGCAGCTAGCTGTTGCTCTCAGATTTTGTGGATGGTTTCCACTTTGCGGGATTTTGGGTTGGATTATAAGAGTGTTCCACTTTTCTGTGATAACACTAGTGCTATTTGTATTGCAAACACCCCGGTTCAGCACCC